>APFE031720216.1:347613-418914 GCA_000404065.3 Pinus taeda
CTGGAGGTACATCTATGAGAATGTCAGGTCCATCAGTGAGCAGTGGCTCCCCGAGCCAGAGGGGTGGTGCTCCGAGCAGGTCACAGAGCAGTTCACTAGGGAGTCCACTGATGGACAGTTCACACGGTACCTCAGCTTCTACAGGTTCAGGTGCAGGCAGGAGGACAGCAGACAGACAGTCAGGAGTTCAGGTTACTGATGGTGATGAGGAGGAGGAGTTTCATTCTCCTATGGGAGAAGCATGCTCAGGGAAGAGGAAGCCCAAGTGGCTTCAGGACACCTTGAGAGATGCCACATCTGTTGCTGAGCCGAAGAGGCCAGTCAGAGAGAGTAGACCACCTGAGAGATTTTGTAGCTATGTGGCGATGGTTACCAACATCCTTGACTCTGAGCCTTCTAGCTATGAGGAGGCAGCTAGCCAGCAGGTCTGGAGAGAGGCCATGCAGGAGGAGTATTCTTCTATCATGAAGAATGATGTTTGGGAGGTTGTGCCGAGGCCTAAGGGCAAGTCCGTGGTTACTTCCAGATGGCTTTACAAGGTAAAGCATGCTGCAGATGGCAGCATTGAGAAATTCAAAGCGAGGTTTGTGGCTAGAGGGTTCTCCCAGGTAGAGGGAGTTGATTATGAGGAGACCTTCGCTCCCGTGGCTCGATATACTTCGATTCGCTTCATTATATCGATAGCAGCAGAGATGGGTTGGAAGATCCACCAGATGGATGTGAAGACCGCATTTCTCAATGGCTTCATACAGGAGGAGGTGTACATTGAGCAGCCACAGGGCTTTGAGGTGCATGGGAAGGAGTCCCATGTGTGCAGACTGAAGAAGGCCCTTTATGGCCTGAAGCAAGCTCCCAGAGCTTGGTACTCCAGGATAGATACTTATTTGCAGGGGATGGGTTTCACAAAGAGTGAGGCAGATCCGAACCTTTACTTTATTGTGATAGGTGAGGAGCCTCTCATTCTAGTGCTGTATGTGGATGAATTGGTCATTACAGGTGCAGAGAGACTCATAGAGCACTGCAAGAGAGATCTTGCGACGGAGTTTGAGATGAAGGACATTGGCTTGATGCATTACTTTTTGGGTTTGGAGGTGTGGCAGGAGGAGGGGCATTTCTTCCTGGGGCAGGAGAAGTATATTGTGGACATCCTTAGCAGATTCCACATGGAGGATTGTAGACCCATGTCGACACCGATGATCACCAACTGGAAGAAGCTTCATGCTTCGGATTCCGAGTTGGTGGATCCCACATTGTACAGGCAGCTAATTGGTTCCTTGATGTATTTGGTCAACACTAGACCAGATATCTATTTTGCAGTCAACACGATGAGTCAGTTTATGTGTGAGCCAAGGAAGGTTCACTGGGTGGCTGCAAAACACATTTTGCGGTACTTGCAGGGGACAGTGGATTATGGTCTGGACTACAGGCAGGGAAATGGAGTGAGATTGGTAGGATACACTGATTCTAATTGGGCAGGTTGTGCTTCTGATAGGAAGAGCACTTCAGGGTGCTGTTTTGGGTTGGGTTCAGCAGTAGTGTCATGGTTCAGCCGGAAGCAGCAGTCAGTAGCACTGAGTTCAGCAGAAGCAGAGTATATGGCAGCCAGTCTAACTAGTTGTGAGGCCATCTAGCTTCGCAAGATGTTGTTTGGCTTATTTGGTCAGCCGTTGAGACCTTCAGTGATTTACTGTGATAATCAGAGTTGCATTAAACTCACGGAGATCCAGTATTTCATGACAGGTCAAAGCATATCGGAATCAGATATCATTTCATCAGAGACTATGTTCAGAAGGGAGCTGTGAAGCTTGAGTATATTTCCACTGATGAGCAGGTAGCAGACATTCTTTCCAAAGCCTTACCACGGGGCAAGCATGTTTACTTCAGAGACAAGATGGGTGTGGTGAGGAACACCTTCCTCGGTAAGAGGGAGTGTTGAAATTTGGTAACGGAGGACAGGTGGTTCCCTTAGGCTTTGATCTTTGGCCTAGGGAAAAGTGTCCAAAAGATTTTAATTTTTCTCCTAAAGTGACTTTATAATTTTTATAAAGTTAAAATCTAATTTAAAAGTGACTTTAAGTGATAAAGTTACTAAGTCTAATTTTAAAGTGACTTTTATAAAGTCAATGAAAAGAAAGGAAAAGTGACTTGGAAATAAATGACTAAGTGGGTCTTTATTAAAGTGGGTGAATTAAAAAATAGAAAGTGAGATTTAAATGTGAATTTAATCTCAGCCATTGATCTAAATCTATTTCAGCCATTGGATTTAGAGATCACCCAAAAGTCACTTAGAACCAAAGTAAAGGAGGAAAAGGAGAAAAAGATCATTCATTCTTTCATGAGCAGATTGAGAGAAGGAGAGCAAGAGAGCAAGGGAGATTTCTGGACAAGAAGGAGAAAGAGGCAGCAGTTTGGCACACATACCAGGCAGCTCTTCAGCAAAATCAGAACAGTAGAAAGACAAGCAAAACAGCAGCAAGAACAAGCAGAAAAAGCTGATTTTTTTGCTGAAAACTGAGAAGTTTCCAGGTGGTCCATTGGGCTGAAAACGGATAAGTTTGTTTACTGAAAAAATTATTTTGCTGTAATTTTTTGCTGAAATTTTTTTGCTGTAAAAAGACATTTTTCAGAAATAAAGAAGAGCTCTCAAACTGGTTTTCCCCAAGAGTTGTAGGGGGTTTTTCCAGGGTCACATTGACAAAAAATATCAGTGTTTTAATGTGTTTTAATGGTTGTTTATTACTGCTGATTTTATTTCTGCAATTTCCAGCATTCTGTAAATTTTCCAGAATTTGTGTTTTCAGCAAATTTATTTTTTCCAGCCTGTTGAATGTGTGTTTATGGGAAAGGGCATTTAACTACATGGGAGAAATAAGGAGAAACTGAAAACCGGGGTGGGAAAACAGAAATTTTTAACAAAAAAGACATAATTTTAAAGATTTCCATTCATGTTTCCAAACACAAAACTTTAGAATATAGAGAGAAGACAACATATGATCAAAGTAGGCTCATGAATATATCCATTATATCAAAATGGCACCCAGTGCACTGTCCAATACAAAGTGCATACTTAGCCACCAATGCTAGGATTCTTTTTTGCCTCAGCCCAAGTACAATCACTAGACTACAACAACAATAATACCAATTCTCTGCAACCAATCATAGCTTCCCGAATGATAAGCAAATGAACTGATCAACGAATGTCTTCAAATTTGTGCCTTTGCTACAGGACGACTTGTCTCATGCTTCTACCTAGACTGCTGGAGGTGATTTCAAGAAATTTGCCCCTAATGAAGTCTCAAAACCTTTGATTTAATTCTGGTCAAGCTCCAAAACAATCAGAGGTAAATATGTATCTATTAGTCCATTGCCAGAACGTTTACGTTTTTAAAAACATTGTATGGTTCAATGCATTATTTCAGTTTTCTAATTCGTGCCACTAAGATAACCATACTTCGACCTTGTAATTTTCAAAACTTTCTTACAGTGATAGATTTACCTAGGGCTTTAAATATGCAATAAACAACAACCCAACTGTTGATATGTAGGAGGCGGAACAACTTTTGACAAATGTGCTTCAGGATCTTTTTCAAAGAGTCGAGCTGACCGAGTTGTTACCAAGCTAGCTGAGTTGTTATTGAGTCGGCAGAGTCGATGATTGGCTCGGCGGACTCAATAACAACCCGACTAGCCGTTCCATTTCGACGATCGCGCTGACTTGGCCAGGCATTGGCTTGGTTGAGTCGGAGTCAGCTCGACCGTTTTTTAATACACTGCTTTGAAGTAGCTTTAAATAAGATTGCGTATATAGAGGATGGCTCTCTTATCACTCTTAGAGAACATAAATGTTTCAATTTTCTTTCAGGTAGATGGCCCAATTCCTTGTTTTCAACTTTGTTCATCGGAATTTGTTAGTTTGACATGTGAGATATAGGTTGTCTTCTAGTAGTGAATCCTATATATTGTTAGCAGAGATTTGGACCATGGTTTTAAAAACTAGGGATAGGTATAATTAAGGTGTTTGCTTTTAGACTTTTGACATAGTTCCCTTATTACATCCTTCAAGGTATTCTTTTTTCACATCCTTGGAGATTGTGGTCAAAATCTACAACCAAGCACTAGAAATTGGAATGATGTAATGTAGGTAGGTTATGAAAAAGGAAGACAATACATTTGTTGGAAATGATGGATTTTACATGTAGAAGATCATAGACAAGAATAGAAATAAGAGAGAGAATAGATTGATTCATTATCGAGTGATGTCAATGTCTCATTACAAACTAGAATAGAGAAGAGTCTGTTACTTGTTATCACTTGTCGCCTCCACCTACCTATAAGTTAGTGAGAAAATCCTTCAACCCCACAAGGTGTGGTTGGTGGCAGGGAACTTAGAGAAGGGGATGTCACACTAATCCCGACTCTCTCTGTTTGAGTTATCTCTTGGGGGGGTGGTCCCTAATGAAAAACTAAGTTAAAAAATGTGAGTTTCTAGGAGAGTATTATAGTGAAAATGGATTACTTTTAAGGATTTATGAGAAAATATGATGTGAGCAACTTGAAATAACAATGCCAATCATTAACATGAGAAAAACCATAAAACCAGTGCATTATAAGGAATTTGCCCAACAATTTAAATATATATTTGCTCAAAGTAAAGTGCAATGCTCTCAAAAGAAAATGAAAAGTAACCCTAAAATGTAAACAAAAGGTTGTTAGCACAAGATATTGCAAGACACAAAAATGCCTTTAAGATAATCAACTTTATAAATCAAAACATGTGAAACATATTTTGCTAAAACCCAACAATTAGTAATTAACTTGGAAATGTGAAAGAAAGGAAGTGCTAAACTAAGACATCAATATGCAATTAGACTTGAAGAATGAAAAGAAAGCACTTGTTTGAAAGGATTACAATACTCGCTTTTGTAATAGACTTTGCATATGAAAACTCAAACCTTAAAGAGACAAGTAAAGTAAATGTAATGGAAAGTGCTCTTGGTTAATTTTATTAATTATCTCTACAACAAGATTACAATTCATCTCTTCAATCCTCAGACCTCACCCTCGCCTAAAGCTATGAATCTCACAGTGAGTAGTCAATAGAGGAGTAGAGGGTTCCTAAAATGTTTACTTCAACCAACTTATATTGGAGGTAAAATTTTAATGAGGCTTGGGGCCTTCCTATACTAAAATGCCTAGATGAAGTGCAAATTGTGTTAATTCCCCAATTTAAAATAATGCTACATGCAAGTGCATCAAAGAGAAATAAGATAGTTGCAAAACTTGAGAGACTAGAATGTAAATGAACTCATATGTGTTTGCACCATTAAATGGAAAATAGACAAGTAAAATGGAATAAATTGCTTCAAGCTACAATTGTTTCAATTAAATGATATTGTTCCAATAGTTTCCATGACATATAGGATAAATGACTTAAATAAATTATGAAACAATTAAAACTCGCCAAAATATGAAGTGTTTACACGTAAGATAAGATTTGCCTAAGTTTACAATTTGGAATCTTATGCATGTGGGAATTTAAATACAAGTTTAGTAAAAATTGCATGTGGAGTGAAATGTGTTGATTTTAAGCATGCACAAAATGAAATTAAATGCTAGAAAACTAAGAAAAACTAGAAGCAAAATTAGGCCACCCACAGGAATCCCTCTTCTAAATGAGAAAGGGGGATGCCATGGGAAAAATCACAAGCTCCCTCAGACATTTTTAATATGTTTTATTAATGCTGAAAGCAAGTAAAAATGCGTCTAAGAGGGCTGCCCACAATATGAGAGAGATCTTTACAAATATATGAATCTAACAAAGCTAGACTCTCTCCCGAAAAATATAACAACAACAAACTTGAAGCTGGAAAAAAACTCTTGAAAAGAGATTCACAAGGCTCAAAAGGCCCACGGCCTAGATGAGTTTGCAAATCTCTTCCAAGTGCTTGCGACCTTCCTAGATCAGTCCTTGAATAGCGTGAGGGGATCCTGCATGCACACGAGTGAGTAGTTTCTCAATACTTCTCCTCAAGCTCCTTGCTGCCCAATGCTTAAGTTTATGGGCTGTGAAACAAAAAACCATTTGTTAGTGTGAAACCAAGAAAAAAACCAAAACTAAATTACAATTTAATATACAAAATACTAGCTCAAGTAATGGAAGTGAACCCCCATACTTGCATACCTTTGGAAATGACTATTGACTAAGAGATATAACTTTGAAAGAACTAGAATCAAAGAAGTATTTTAAATTTAAATGGATGATCAAGGAGCTATAGAGTAAGAAAACTACCTTTTGCTCTTCGTTGGATGGAAGACTTGGAGTGAAAAAATGGCTGAGTCTTGGATCGTTGTGACTCTAGGAGTGAGTGATCTAATTGAGATTTCTCCAAAGTCTTCTAGCTGGATTCCTGCACATAATACAAAAGATCTTTCCTAGACACTTGAACACACATTAGTTTGCATATGATTAGATCAATATAATGAATAAGATAAACCAATCATTCCTTCTAAAATATATTGGCAAGCTTATCCCTAGAATACTACTCTAAATCAATGATATGTGCAAAACAACTTGCACACATCAATCCAAGCAAGATGACAAGTATAAACTAATATTAATTCAATATGCAAAGAAATTAAATACAATAGAAATAACATGAAAGGGCATCACTTAATAACGTCAAGAGAACACTAGACAGATAGCCCTAAAGTCTTGATTATATTAAGAAAGTATGCAAGTGCAAAATTGAATTCCATATGTGCATCTCAAGGGAAATCGAATTCCATATATGGCATAATAAACTCATCCACGAGTGAATCCAAGTATTGTGATAATTCCAGTCAACAAATGCAAACTCGAACTAAGTGATGCCACATATGTAGATGATCCCAAGATAGCTCTGTGTAGGTTCCGAAGAACTACGTGATTCCTCCATATGCAACTCGTTGTCTGGTCAAGTGAAACTTGTAATCCTCAAGAGTGGAGTGCTAAGAATAGAAGAACCTAAGATAACTGTGAGATGAGGCCCTACATAATCTTCGGTTCAAATATACCATAGAATATTTCTTTAGTGCATGAGCTCCTCTAATAAATTCGATTTTCCACATGTGCAACTGTTGCTTTATCTCTGGGAAATTCGATTTTATGAAATAATGGTGTTTTATGATGTAGTGTGCTCAATCATCTTCCACATGTCCGTTGACTAAACCCTTTGACTTGAGATAATTTCCAAGTCATTTCCACGTCATTCGGTCACATGGAATACTTTATTTCTCTCTATTTGATTTATTTCTAGCCTAATTAAATCCACAAATTCTTCTAAACTTAGGAAATATGTGTTTTGAGGGTCCAAAACATATTATTGATCTCTCAAAGTATGTCATAGTAGAAAGTTGAAAGTATGAGGTGTAATTTTTATTACTCATACCCCATACAACTTCTCTAGGCTACATTTATTACAATTTTTGACTTGTGGGAAATCTAAAAATTTAAAAAATGACTACCTAGACCTAACCAAATTCCACAATTTTTTTGTTTGATTTTAGTATGGTAATATACATCGACTCTAGATATTAAGATGTGCTAGGGGCTCAACCTTCAAATCGTCGCCTCGAGTTTGGGGTAAAAAGTGAGTGAAAAAACCCAGATAACTATTTGCCACTGAAAAAGAAGGGATAATTAACCAGATAAAAGAAACACTGGTCGAGTCCCGACATCCTAGGCCTGTTACAACCTCAAAACTCATCATTACTAGTATCACTTATTATAGTTGCCCTCAGAGTGTGGAATCTAGGTACAAAAAAGATGATGAGAAAATAGAAGTAGAGTTAAAAAACTCTGTTGATTGATGATATCTGATGGTACTAGTGTCCTCTGGATCATCCTTGGGCATTGAGTCTTTCATATAATTATCAGGTGCCACTCTAGTGGTCAACATTACCTAAACAAACCTAATCTTTTGATGACTTCATTTATTAACTTATTTCATCACTTCGTTATAATTTTTCTAACTCAATATTTGTTACATGTCTAAACTATGGCTAAATCCTTTTTATGGCCATTATGTCGGAAACCCTTTCATAATGGTCATATAATTATTAACTTAATGCATCACTTTATTATAAATATTTCAAGTATTTATTACATGTCTAAAATATGTGTAAATCCTTTTTATGACCATTATATCTGACGCCCTTTCATAATGGTCATATTGCATAAAATTTCTTGTTCCTATACAAAAACAAAATCTTTGGACAAACAAGATGTTTGTAGTATACTCCAAAATATGATATTCAATCACTAAGTGGAAGTGAATACTTGCTAAAGAACAAGCCATGTCACCATCCTTTTGTTTGACCATTGACGCATTATACAAATGAGAGTCGTTACTAGATGAATAGTTACCCCTTCATCTATTGACATAGAATTTGTCTTGTTCATTGAACTCACCTCCTCCAACGATTCAAAAATTTTACTTTCTTTTCATTTGTCCCATTTCATTTTTTGATCTTCACTTTTCTTGAGTGCCTTTCTCTCTTCATGAAAATAAATAGAGCATATTGAATTTGTTGCTTGCTTTATTTTCTAGGTTCTCTCTTGTAACCATCTTCTCTTTATCTTCCACAAACCTTATTCTTCCACACACATAACAATCATTTTTTTGCCCTTTTTTTTTAGTGTTTTGGGGATGCGCCCCTAAGGACGGGGGGCATGCCACCCATGTTCCACACTTCTAGTATTGGGGGGTGCACATGGGGAAACATTTCCCCATGTCCCACTTTTGGGTGAACTTGGCAAAACAGAGGGAAATATTCCCTAGTTCGGGGACATGTCTCCCCAAAAGGGGGACTTCTAAGCATCCTCGTGGAAAAAAGGATTGGTTTTGGGCGCCCCTCCCAAATTTTTAGCTATAAAGGCTTAAAAAATAAAAAATAAAAAATAAAAAATAGAAATTAAAAGCCTCGGGTTGGTAGCTTGAATGGTTGGGAGCATGGTTTTTTCTCCCATTCATCAAGGTTCAATTTCGAGGGACATGTTTGGCGCATTGTGATAAGGCTTGAAGACTAGCTGTCCCCACACACGTGACATCTTGGCTCTTGCTAAGTCATGAGTTATTGCTATATCTAGCTTGTGGGCTATTGGATATCCTATTAGTCTTATATTGGCAATTGAAATATTTGCTCTTGGGCCTTGCCTGCGTTTCTCCAATGTGTTACCAATTCACCATGATTTTAAAAAATTAAAGAAAAGAAATATTTGGCTATAAAGGCTTAAAAAATAATTAAAAAAGCCCCTAGTTGGTAGCTTGAGTGGTTTGTTCTCCCTTCTGCTGAGGTTCAATATCGAGGGACATGTTTGGCGTGTTGTGATAAGGCTTGAAGAGTAGACGCCTATAGAAAATCCACGAAATTCTGTAACTGTTAATATGAACAATCTGAAAACTAGTTTCTTTTCATATAGACACAAAATTTCTCTACTTATTTTGCAGTAGAATAGGAACATAAATAAATACAGTAACATAATAAACAAGACACAAAATTTCTAAGGAATCCAACTGGGAAAACCCTTTGCTTGTATGCAAATTTTATTGATAGGAAAAATGAGCAATAGATCTCTGACAATACAAGTTGTTTCAATAGAAACCAATATGGTTCTCTGCTTGTACTAAGCTGAAACACTCCTTGCAAGACCTATAATATGCTTCCCTTATCCTTTTCACACTCCTGGAGCCCTATTTCCTAGAGCTTTCCACCTCAATCTATGCGCATATGCTGCTCCTACTAACAAGGAATTACCTCCTAATTCTTAGTGCAATTCCCAAGGGAAAATAGCCTTTATCAAATTTGTGCACAAGCTTCTCTTGCACATTCTTCCTCTCACAAGCTCTTAAACACACAAACCTGTGCTCTCTATTGATTTGTCTCACGAACTCGTGCTCACAAAACTATGAATAACAATGTGCCTTGATCCTCCTTTTAAGCTTTTTGAATAGGTTAAATCTGGCAAGTCTTTATTTTAGGAAATCGAACTGCTGGTTGAAGAGTTAACAAAGGCTATCAAGTTGTTGTAACTCGTCCTAATTTTATGGGAATTAGCTCCTAACTTGTAGGAATTTGTGCATGCTAAGGAAAATCTGCTTATGGTCTCTTTGACTAAGGCATAAGTCAAAGAAGGACCTTTCTCGCTACTATTTTCAACAACGCCCCCACCCATGTGACATCTTGGCTCTTGCTAAGTCATAAGTTTTGGTATATTTGGCTTGTGGGATATTGGATATCCTCTTGGTGATATAGTGGCAATTAAAATATTTTCTTTTGGGGCTTGCCCAGATTACTCCAATGTGTTACCAATTCATCATGGTTTAAAAAAAATTAGAAAAAGTGAAAAGCAAACGAAGATAAAATTAAAAAACCCTTCCTTACTTTCACTTTTATTTACCTTTTGTTCACTTTCACTCCTTGATGCTCATTTTATTTTCAATGTTCATTTTCCATTGTTAATTTCTACTTTAACTTTCGAGTCTTGACTTTAGATATTGATGACCTCAAAGTAAGAAAGTAATTCTTTAACTTGTATCTTTACCATTTTTGAGTTTAAGTAATTTCAATTTACTATCTTAGACTTAAGTATCTACTATTTTTCTTGGTACTAACTAGATTATAGAGTGATGAGTTTAAATCAATTTATCAATATTTTACTTTGAGCTTTAGTGTTTGAAACTAATTCCACAGTAGCCATTTAAGAATCGACATTTCGAGTCTATAGCAAGAATCATCTTTAGGATAATACCTACAGAGAAGAGCGCAAACAGTAGGAGATTAAAATAAAATGGTGTGAAAATGAAAGAGCCGACTTGTTCATGATTATAATATTAGGAAATTAAATTATTAATAATAAAATTTTATCCTACTTAATAGTGTAAAAATATTATATAATAATAAGGTGAATAATTAAAGATTATAATTATTATTGTTATTATTAGTATTAATTGATTAATTAATACTAATAATAAAGCTATTTAATAATATTTTTTGTGTGAATACGATATTATATTACTGTGTGGAAACTATATTTACAGGGTTGGATTGTGCGAGTAAGCCTCTCCAGCACAAGAGTCAACAACAAAGGCCTCCCTGGCTTCCGATGGAACTGATTTACATTTAAGTTTACAAAAAAAGGAATTTTGAGTTTTATGTGAAATTACAAGGAGCCTTGCTGCAACTATCTCCCATGAGTTGGAAGGGAGGGGTGACAGTGAACATAAAATAATTGTCCTAGAAATCTTTATTGCTGATAAGAGCTCTTCGACGACCGAGAGCCATAGAGAGTAACTTGTCAAAAATGGAGTCCGTCGCAGGCATTAGGGATTTCCATTTGCAGGGTCATCATCTAGGCTGATAGGCAACTGCTAATTAATAATATTAACAACAATAATAATTATTATTAACCTTATTATTATTTATTTAGTTATTATTTAAAGGTTCATAAATTAACTATAATAGATTTTTGGTATTATATTATATAAAGTTTTTTTTGTTAATTTAATTTTATAAATCAATATTTTGTTCAATTGGCATAAAAAATATACATCCGAAGTTTCAAAAAATAGGTGGTCTCACCCCGACCAGGGTTGTTGACCACCATATACAAGAGGTGACAAAAATACTAAAAGGATGCTAGAAACATAGTCCTAGCTCGAGAGGGCCAGTGGCTCCAAAAAACAATTAGGGGGCACTTGCGACCATGCTATTCATCAGAAGTGATGGAAGCTGGGTTATCCGGGGCTATTCTTGGAGGAGGCGGTGGGTGGAAGGTGCATTGGACATGCCCTTCGAAGTGAGCCATCCATGACTCCAACTTTTCCACCTTTTTAGAGAGCAGGTTCTGGCCATGCCAAACCACCACCACTCGCTTGCGAACTTGGCACTGGAAGTAATGCATTCTGTTCAAGGTGGCTACCAGTTCTGCATGTTCCTCCCTTCTGATTCTCTTAGCTGTGTCCACCCTATCTAGTAAAGGCTTGATTAATTCTTGACAATTCTCTAGGCATCAGTGCTAAATTTCTCGTGGGACGGTTTCCAAGCAACTTGCTAGACCCACGACTCCTCTTCCCACAACGCTTCGTTCCTCCTTGCCTTCGAGCCTGCAGAGGTTGCTCGCCTTTCCTTGTCGCCTGCCTGCCACCTCTGCGTCACCCTTGCGAACCAATAGTGGACTGGCTAGGACGTCTTGCAACCTTGCCTCCCCAACTAGACCCAACACCCTCTTGCCCCGAATTCATTAGTGGGATGGCCATTTGCAGGGCTTCACATCTCATTGACCTATGCTTCGCAGGGAGCGAAGACTGACCACATCGTGGGGATGGCCTCATCCTAAAGGGGCTTGCGATACTACAACAGTCACTACAAAAAGGAAAGTCAGAGCGACCACCCACTGACCAGGCAAGCTTGGCTCTGAACCACCACCATCTCCTCTCTGAAATCCAAACCCTCCCGTCACCCGAGCAAGAATGTGAACCGCCAATACTTCTCCCAAAGCAACACCTTGCTTCCCACCACCTTGCTTCCCACCACCCTTTGCCACTCCACTGATCGATTCCATTGCGAAAGTGGTTGGACAAAGCGCCAAGGTGGTCAAATTGTAAGCTCAAAGTGGTCCAGATGAATCACACTCCGACCAAAGCACACCAACACCCTTCTCGTTGAATACTTCGACACTCAAGCCCTTTGAATTTTAGGAGAGTAGCTCTCCTTCCCCTCGTATGTACCAAAAACCACAAGAGCCACACGCTGTGGCTCCATTCAGCCCACCAGAGACTTCGCTTGCGCCCACTTTCTACACCCACTAGAGAACCAGAATCCCACACCTTCCAAATTCAAATTGAACCAAAAAATCCAGGTGCTTATTGTTGCCTCAATCCGCACTGCACTAGACCAGAAAAGGTCGGGGAACCCTTCCAGGGACAGGCGTAGGACCAGATGGCCTCACTCGAACCTGGAGAGAAAACGCTTCCAATGCCTCCAAAACCAGAAGCCTAGACTCCTCTGCCTTTGCTGCTGCGCATAAAACCACTTAGGCGCATGAAGTTGAACCTCCACCTCAACACGAATGTCGTTCAAATTACCCATCCGTCGCCTTAGAACATCTCCCACACTCAACGAGGTGCTGGGCTGTTTCACACGCTTGACATTACTCACCTCTGACTGCTTAATGAAATGAGGGGATTGAGTGGTCGATCCCCCTTCCACTTGCCCACATGACTACTGACATGCGCCACAAGGAGCCACACGGTCCTGGGATCTCACCCTCATCAGGGATTTATTATATAAAGTTAAAAATTGTAATCATAATTATTATTATTAGTGTTAATTACTAAATTAAAACTAATAATAAAGTTTATTATTAATAAAAAAAGGTATATTAATATTTAATTTAACTTATATAATTATAATTAAATTAATCATTGTTGTTATTAATTTGATAATTATTAGAAGAGGTCAGTGATATTATTAGGGAAGACGAGGTTGAGATGATATGATAGTTAAGGTTGGGATAAGGAAGAGGGCACTAAAGGGAAGAAAGGTCAAAAGAGGTTAAAAGTGGAGGGAGAAAGGTGCAAGTCAAGGTTGCGAGACATGAGTACTTGAGTAAAGACGGGCAATTTATGGTTTATGAATCAATGTATTTTGTTATTGGATCAAAATCTGAATCATGTTTATATCATTTACACATTTGAATTTTGTATTATTTTATTGTTTAGTATTTACATTACACAACGATGAGTTTGCACAGGAAGAATTTTTATTGCTAAGATTTTATCATCATCATTATTATTTTTATATTTTTAGAGATGAGGACCATTATGCTAGGGACCTCGACATCCCCCTAACCGCCTTCAATTTCCCCAAAATTTGGTGGTGCTTCCACACATCCCCTATCTGTGCCTCCCTGCTCCTGCACTCCCTCGCCCCAAAAACTTGGTGGAACATTGCTTTTTGTCAACAATTACACAACTATCAATACTAAAGACAACATCTAAGTGTTTGCTATTCTTCATAATCCAACTAATCAAAAGTGTGTGTGTGTATAGATTTTGTAAATTTTTGAAAATAGTGCAAGCTTCACTTTTGGCGAAGGTCAACCTTTCATTGTAATCATTATTGTATTTCTAGGTTTGGCTAAGGTTGATCTTGCAGGCTTAAGCTCTCTTAAAGAAAGCACTGTGATCTCATGTTGTGTATAAATACATAACCCTCATTTGTGTTTATCATCATGTAATTATTAACCTTATCAAAGTGACTTGGTTAAGGGGACCCTCAAGTGTGATGCTTTCTTTCATTCATGGGTTTCTCCTCTTGCTAACACATGTACTTGGATTCATTCTCTCTCTATGATTGTGACACTCTTGGCTAATATCTTTTCAAAAAGTTAGGCTGTCCTAATGCTGGTATATGTTGGTTTGTTTGATTCTTGTGCCATGTCTTATGAATTTCAACATGGTATTAGGGCAGCTATGAACCGTGCTCAATTGAACAACTAATCCAAACATTTATGGCTTGTGGCTTTGCCTAGGGGATGCAAAGCTAGGATTTTTGGCTGAGGTTGATCTTGTAGGCTTAAGCTTTCTTAAAGAAAGCACTGTGATCTCAAGTTGTGTATAAATACATAACCCTCATTTGTATTTATCATCATGTAATTATTAACCTTATCAAAGTGACTTGGTTAAGGGGACCCTCAAGTGTGATGCTTTCTTTCATTCATGGGTTTCTCCCCTTGCTAACACATGTACTGGTATTCATTCTCTCTCCATGATTGCAACGCTCTTGGCTAATTTTTTTTCAAAAAGTTAGGCTGTCCTAATGCTGGTATATGTTGGTTTGTTTGATTCTTGTGCCATGTCTTATGAATTTTAACATGGTATTAGGGCAGCTATGAACCTTGCTCAATTGAACAACCAATCCAAACATTTTTGGCTTGTGGCTTTGCCTAGGGGATGCAAAGCTAGGGTTTTTGGCTGAGGTTGATCTTGTAGGCTTAAGCTCTCTTAAAGAAAGCATCGTGATCTCAAGTTGTGTATAAATACATAACCCTCATTTTTATTTATTATCATGTGATTATTAACCTTATCAAAGTGAATTGGTTAAGGGGACCCTCAAGTGTGATGCTTTCTTTCATTCACGGGTTTCTCCTCTTGCTAACACATGTACTTGTATTCATTTTCTCTCTATGATTGCGGCGCCCTTGGCTAATTTCTTTTCAAAAAGTTAGGCTGTCCTAACGCTGGTATATGTTGGTTTGTTTGATTCTTGTGCCATGTCTTATGAATTTCAACATGGTATTAGGGCAACTATGAAGCTTGCTCAATTGAACAACCAATCCAAACATTTTTGGCTTGTGGCTTTGCCTAGGGGATGCAAAGCTAGGGTTTTTCGGTCATTTTTCTAGGGTTTCATAGTGCTTAAACCTTCCTTCAAAGGTTCACTTCAATAAGATCCAAAGGTTTTTGGCTTGTGGCATCTCTTAAGTATTTATTTTGATTGTAGAACTAAGGTTTTTTGATCATCTCTTTTAGTAGTGTCTCCTAGGTTTAAACCCTCCTTCAAGGCCAATGCTTTATTCCTTCTTTTGTTGGCGCGCTGTAGATTTTTTTTTCAAAAACATGGGTAGCTTGCTTTCAGGTAGGCCCATCAAGGTGAACTTTTGAAGACTTAATGGAGGCTTCTTCTTTGCGATGTTATTGAATTTCATGTGCTTGTCTCACACTACAGACTTGGTTGTGTACACTTCATATGGGCCCTTGATATATAGATTTGTTTGAAAAATATGGGTAGCTTGCTTTCACGTAGGCCCATCAAGGTGAACTTTTGAAAACTTAATGGAGGCTTCTTCTTTGTGATGTTATTGCATTTCATGTGCTTGTCTCACACTACACACTTGGTTGCGTACACTTTCATATGTGCCCTTCCTTTTTGATGATTGATAACATCATAATGGAAAGAGTGATATTGGTTATAACTCAATGTTACTTGTTTTAGGTATAGTTTTCAAAATTGGTGCGGTATGAATTGGAATCGATCAAATTGGTCTTCTGAGCTGGAACTAGCTAGCTGACTGGGTTGGAGGGCTTGTTTGTATAGGTTGGCTATCAAATTGCTTGGTCTGGTACCTAAGTGGTACAAACTGGCCTCAGTTGGTCAGTTTCGAGCTTAATTGGTTAGTCAAATCTCACGCGTGCAAGGGGAGTAAGGGATGCATGGTGGCAGATTTTGAGATGGTTTTGGAGGAAACCAAGGGCTGTTTCCCTCCCAAAACAATGCCCCTTGGTTATGAAACTAACCCTCCCCCCAAACCCTAAGCCCAACCGAAAAACCTAACTCAACACTAGTAATGTTGTCAATCAATGGTAATGTTAAATTCTTAAAGTAAAACGTTTACATTTTCTTTATCTTTCCTTTTTACCCTTTTACTGAATTTTTTAACATAAATATTAGTTGTTTCAAAATGTTTGAGAGTGGTTACAACCTTTTTGGACATCATATGGAGAAAGTAGAATTTCATATCCCACTCAAAATTCAGCAAACTTAATAGTTTTCAAGATTTTGGGATTGGTAGAATTGAAAAAGTTTCATTGAATTCTATCATGTATAAGGGTATGGGATTTGCATTTATTCAAGAGCACGAAGACTTTTATGTAGTTTGATGTTGGTGGTCTTGATTGTTGAACACGTCTACCATGGCCTTAACAAAAATGTACCCTTGACTCAAACCAAAATAATTGGTTTACCATATTTTAAGGTTGAGGAGATGAACTCTTCACTCAAACCAAAATCATTGGTTAGGTATGTTAAGCTTTTTGTACTATATTGTAAGGTAGAGGAATCCGAGTAGTCTGAAGACTTCGAGCCAAATGATATTTATGTAGCTCTTGGTGATGTTCCAATTTCTAGTAGTGGTGATGAGTTTGATGTGTGATTAGTGTTTTGTAATAGGTTAGTGGCCCAATAGTTTGTAGCATAGTTATTGGACGACTCTAGAGGTCATTTAGAGCATTGTTCATTGTGTTTTGTTGTTCATATGTGTCGCAATCAGTGCCATTTTGATCTATACATCCTTACATGGTATATGATGAGAAAACTTTGCATATTTTGTCTCCAATGGTTTTTAATCTTAAAAACATTTTTTCATTAAACTTATTTATTTTATGTATTTTTTAAAAAATTAGTTTGATTTGATTTTGGTCCAAAGCTTGGTTTGACAGGTCCCTGGTTCAAAGATTGGTTCTAGTTTTTAAGCTATGGTTTTAGGATGGGGTGATGACATTTTTGGAAAATTCCTGCATGTTCCAAGATTTGTATTGATTCTTCTTTGCAATTAGCACATCACTCGTACCATTAATGTGGTGGATTTTTGGCTAGATCAACGAATGGCGAAAGTGATTGAATGAAGGGGTGTTATCTTTGATGAATTTCCTACTCATGGTTCACCATAATCTTTTCCATTGCTTGTTACAGATGATTCTCAACATGTTTCAGTGATTCTCTCTCCTTCATCATTATTCCTCTTAATCTTAATTGTAACCTTGAATACTCTTACTACACTCCCTTGGTAGGTTATGTTAATGATGTGGACCTTATCAATGATGACTTGTATAGATCCTATTTTGCAAAAGTTTTTTCTTATATATATCCACTGAAGGCCGTCTTCAACATCATAATGTGAGATCATACTAGTGGGCAATATGATGGTCAAGGGGCATAATATGTAATATCTTCTCTGCTTGCCTTGTTCAATAGCAAAGGTATATGCAAATCTACTAAAGGCCATCTTCAACATCATAATGTGAGATCATACTAGTGGGCAATATGATGGTCAAGGGGCATAATATGTAATGTCTTCTTTGTTTGCCTTGTTCAATAGCAAAGGTATATGCAAATCTTATGATGTAATGCTTGCTCTTTGAGGCTTCTTGTTTATGTTTCAAGTAGGTGTTGAAGATATGCTTGTAATCTTCATTTTTGGTCATGTATGACCTTATATTGAGTTGGTTATCTATAAACCCAATCTTATTTGTTTTTGGGCCATGAATAACCTTATATTGAGTTGGTATACACCCATTCTTATTTTTATTTTGACCATATTCGACTTTCTTGAGTTGGGTATCTATAGATCTCTCATCTATGTCATCATTTTTCCTTTTGGCCTCCTATTTAGCTTAAGAGATTGTCAAAAATAGTGTAGGCTTCACTTTTGGCCATGATTGACCTTATATTGTAATCATTATTATATTCTAGGAAACCAGATTCGTCCAAACCCCCTGGCATGTCCTAAATCCCATCAATTAGACACGCTTCACTGGGACACGTGTCCTACAAAGTGGGATTTGAGGGACATGCGAATCCTGACAGTGTGTCCCAATTTCAGGGCATGTGTCCCTTAAAAAAGTGTGCCACATGGCCAATAAAGCCTGATTTGGGCTCATTTGGCACTCATTCTTGAGTGTGTCTTCTATTGTGAGTGTGTGGGAGCTTGTAGCAAAAGGGTTTGGAAGCATTTTGTAGGTGATTCAAGCAACAGGGAAGTGCATTTTGCTTCTATTTTTTTTTGCATTTTTTTTACAAGTTTGTGCATTTTTTATTTATTTATTTACAACATTCATGGCTCAATCAAGGGCAGTAGGGAAGGGGAAAAGGAGGGTGTAGAATGTCCCCATTGGTTATGCCCCTCCTATTCCAATTTTATTAAGGTTTGTAAGTGTTCCCTCTATTGTAAGTGGGGCTGCAACAACAACTTCAAATGTTGCGGGCAAAATAAATTTAGAAAGACATCAGGCTCAAGAAAAGAAATATCCCTTGTGGAAGTATGTCACAAGAGATCAAGGGCCAGACAACAAGTTGAAGGGAGGAGGCAATGTTGCTTGGAAATGCAACTATTGCAACAATCATTTAAAAAGCACTTATTACTGTGTGAAAGGTCATTTGTTGGCTTTACTAGGGTGTGGAATTGGAGCGTGTACACAAGTGTCTTTAGTTAAGAGGAAAGAAATGGAAAAAGAGGCCAATGTTGGTGTAGCAAGGGTGGCTGCATCATTTGAAAAAACAAGAATGATGATCCCATTCCGTTCTTGAGGAAAAGCAATAACAAATTTCCATTTGAGAGTTTTGGTGGGGGTGTGGTTCAAGCAGCGAAAAGAAAGGAAATAACACTTGGTCCAATGGGCAAGACTTTTCAGAAAGAGAAACAAGAAGAGTTTGATCTCACCATTGCATTCTTTTTCTATCAAAACTTCATATCCTTTAATGTTGCACAATCACCTTTATTTCATGAGATGTGCCAAGCTCTAACTCAAGGGGCTCCATTAGGGTATGTGCCTCCTGGGTCAGAGAAGCTTAGAACCACATTGTTGACTAAGGCAAAGAAGGAGGTGGACGAAATGCTTGAGCCTATTAAATCAGCATGGCCAACATATGGGGTTAATATTGTTTTTGATGGATGGACAGATCCAGTACGCCACCCACACATCAACTTCATGGTGTCTTCCTTGAATGGATCGATTTTCTTGAAATCAGTGGATGCACTTGGACAATACAAGGATGCACAATATATTGGTGAGTTGTTCATTAAAGTTATTGAATATGTAGGTGATGATTCTTACGGGCAAATGGTTACAGATAATGCACCTGTTTGCAAGCCTGCTGGCATGATTGTGGAAGCTAAATATCCACAAGTATTTGGGACACCTTGCATTGTCCATTCCTTGAATTTATCCCTTAAATCTATTGCTTTTGATGTGCCTTGGATTGGAAGCGTTATTGAGGATGCACGACATATCCGCAACTTTGTACAACATTATACAAATACCCTCACAATCTATAAGGAATCCACCCATCTATCATTGTTGAAGATTGCAGATACATGGTTTGCCTCTTCATTCATCATGTTGAATAGGTTGAGGGATGTCAAGGCCGCTCTTGGGGCCATGGTTATTTCAAAGTTTTGGTCTTTTTGGAAAAAGACAAATCAAGCTGCCTCAAAAAGAGTCAAAGACACAATGTTAGATGATGCTTGGTAGGAGATGGTAGATCTCACTATTAAGATCATGGACCCTATCATTGCTTTGCTACTGTTTGTAGATACTGACCAACCCATCCTAGGTGAGGTTTATGAGGGATGGGATTCCGTGATTGAGTTCGTGAGGACCATTATTTTACAGAGTGAGTGCCCAAATACGAGACATCATTAGAGGTCTTCTTCACCACCATACAAGATATTCTTGTCAGTAGATGGGACAAGAATTGCACACCTTTGCATTGTTTGGTTCACTCATTGAACCCAAAATACTACAACCATGAGTGGCTAAATAGTGGATCTTCCCGTAGATTCCCTCACATGGATGGTGAAATTTCACAGGGGAGGTAGGATGCATTGAGGCAAATTTTTCAGGATAGAGCATCCCTTGATGAGGTGGAGGATGCCTTTGCAGAGTTTTCCACTAACATTGGTCGATTTGCAAGCTATGATGTGAGTAGAGACAAAGGGGTTGAGTAGCCCTTTTCTTGGTGGTTAGCTCATGGGGCAACAAGCCCTCTACAACTGTTAGCCATGAGGCTCCTGTCTTAGGTGATTTCATCCTCTTTGCGAGAGGAATTGGAGCACATATGGGAATTTGTATAGTGTCAAGAAGAGCATGCTTGAGCAGTCCAGGGAGAGACAATGGTGTATGTGCACGCCAACCTTCATTTTATTTACAAGCAGATGAGTGGTTGAAGGGAAAGCCAAAGATGTGGGATGTCTTTCCTGATGATATGGGTTTGGACAACAGTGTTGGGTGGCATTGGCCAACTTGGATCTTAATGAGCTAGTGTTAGAGCCTGTCACTTTTGATGATGGGGATACTCTTGAGGGGTCATCCTCTACACCAATAGATGCAGAGATGACATTGGATACAGAGGAAGAGGATGCAGTAGAGGAGAGCAATGGGACCATGATAATGATGCTGATTTTGATGATGATGATTGATTGACCTTGTACTTGTAGTTGTTTGGTATTTGCTATTTTTATTTCCAATTGGCATTACTACTACCTATGTAACACATTTTGATTTTGATGATTTAATGAGAAAACTACAATTTCTTGTTTTTCTCCTATTGGATCATTGATGAATTTGTCACATTTGTATTTGTATGCGTAATGTTACTTTGTAAAACTTACAAATTTACAATTTACAATGTAGAATGTAGATCTATGTTTGAATTTGTATCATGATTGAGAATTTGTGTAAGAAATATCTAATTTTTAATATATATATATATATATATATATATATATAGATAACGTGTCCTACGTGTCCTGTTTCGGGGGGTTAACGTGCTCGTGTTGGACACTCGAAATTGGCAATGTCCATTTTGTATGCTTGTAGCCCGTCTTGAGGTAAGCATCTTACTCCTAAATTGTATAAATATCAAAGTGGAAAAAGTCGACCTTAGGAATAAATCGACAAGGGTTCGAAAATTGAAAAAGTCATTAAAGTCTGGAGGTTTTTGAAAAAATCGGCAAAATTTTAAAAAGTACAAAAATATTTATTTCTTTTAGCATCTAAAATATCCACAACATCAGATAAATGCATTGCCACATAAATATGAAAAAAAATCTAATTTATAAGATGTATAAGAAGTATAAGAAGTCTAGTGCTACATCACATATCAATAGTGAATCAAATCATGAATCTCGAGTCCTGACTCAGTCTCGAGAGTCAAAATATCAACAAAAAATATAATAAATGTATATCATGATTCATCTTCTACATGTCATAAACTAATCAATCACTGAGTTCCTCTGCCTCTTTTACTGGAATAGGGAATGGCTTTGCGTTTTCCATTAGAGGAAGAAGGCCTTGCACCTAGGGCTACAAATCGACTCTGTCATCCTCTAAAAGCAAAAATACGAGGTTGCCTCTATCCTCTGCTGTTGCACATCCTGGATGGTGTCACCTCATCCTCCTCCTCCTCCTCTTGCTCCGCCTAATGTATATCATGATTCATTGTCTACATGTCATAAACTAATCAATCACTGAGTTCCTCTGCCTCTTTTACTGGAATAGGGAATGGCTTTGCCTTTTCCATTAGAGGAAGAAGGCCCTGCACCTGGGGCTACAAATCGACTCTGTCATCCTCTAGAAGCAAAAATAGGAGGTTGCCTCTATCCTCTGCTGTTGCACATCCTAGATGGTGTCACCTCATCCTCCTCCTCCTCTTGCTCTGCCTCCTATTCCTGCTCCTCTTGCTCCTCCTCATTTACCTCATCCTCCCCTGTAGTTGCTACCTCCTCTGGCTCTAGTGCCTTCGGAGCCACCTCTAACTGACCAGGGACCGAGTCCATGATAGGCTTCTCAGACCCAATCCTCCATGCAACAATGGTGACAATATGGTCCAATGAGATGGCTTTTGCGTCAGGGGTTTTCTGAAGTTGTCTCACCCACAATCGGTAAATTTCCTCCTCTTGGGCAGTGACAAACACCTCCTCTCTCCACAGGCATGAATTGCAAAGGTTAGAGTGCAAAATGAGTGGAAAAATTGGCCTTTTTGAAGTTATATGCTTCCCGACAACTCAGTCACTAGCTTTTGGATAAACTCTCGATTTTATGCCGAATTTTATGATTAAATCTCGAGTTTTTTCACTTTTGAAAAAATTGTGAAAAACTCGGTCGATAAAATCGGCATGTTGAAAAAATTGGTTGCCTAAGGGCACCCTCAAGTGTTGTAGTGTCTTTTGTTTATGGGTTTCTCTCCTTCTAGTGAACTCAATTTTTTCACTCTCTAGGTGTGCACCCCACCACAAGCGCCACAGGGACGAAGTTTGACTGCAGGCTGACTATTTGACCAACGTTGACTTTTGAGTATTTTGGTTGGTTTTATGGTTTACCTGTTAGTTTCTCTAAAACTTAGGTAACTAACTTCTAAAAGTAACAAGTAAATGATTGAAACTGAAATTTAACCTCTTTCCAAAAGTCTGTTGAGTTTTTCTAACTTAACAAGCAACGGAAATAATAACAATAACCCATAAATAAAAACACAGTCACATCACCATAAAGAACACACGATTTACCGAGGAAACCCAACACAGGAAAACCTGCTTGTTTGGTGGCTTCTATCAAGGTGACCTCAACAAATATTCTTTAGAAAAAAATTAAAATTAGATGGAAGACCTTCCTTATGATAAAATTTGATCCAGAAAGACAACTCGACCTTGCTAGAAAAAGACAGCTCATCACCCCCCTTGCACAGGTTGTTCTTTACGAATTCAGTGTAGGCCGTTTGACCCTTTTGCGTGTTTGTTCAATGCTATCTTTGAGTGCGGGACGTTGTTGCTTGCGCTCTGCAGCTGTTGTGCCCTCTTTCTCTGTTGCCCTAACGTGCTGTTGAAGCCATATCTGCACTGAAGCTCTGCTAATTTCTTCTTGAAGCTCTCACTAGACAAATCTGATGGCCGTAGTCTAACCAACCATCAAATTTTCTGGAAAAATCATGGAAATTTGGCAAGATTTTGATAAAATCTTGTAGGAGTTATTGTAAATCCAGTTTACAGCTGTCAAACTTCAAGATTTTGGATGCCCTAGGGGTTTTTGATGGTGTTGAATCCATTTCCATCATCAAAAATACGATTCAAGCACTCCTTCTGCGAGATTTTTTGAATTTGTTTGCTGGATTTTGGCCATTTTTGGCTATCCGGGCAAATTTGACCCTTTTGCGTGTTTGTTCAGTGATATCTTTGAGTGCGGGACGTTGTTGCTTGCGCTCTGCAGCTGTTGTGCCCTCTTTCTCTGTTGCCCTAACGTGCTGTTGAAGCCATATCTGCACTTAAGCTCTGCTAATTTCTTCTTGAAGCTCTCACCAGACAAATCTGATGGCCGTAGTCTAACCAACCATCAAATTTTCTTGAAAAATCATGGAAATTTGGCAAGATTTTGATAAAATCTTGTAACAGTTATTGTAAATCCAGTTTACAGCTGTCAAACTTCAAGATTTTCGATGCCCTAGGGGTTTTTGATGGTGTTGAATCCATTTCCATCATCAAAAATACGATTCAAGCACTCCTTCTGCGAGATTTTTTGAATTTGTTTGCTGGATTTTGGCCATTTTTGGCTGTCCGGGCAAATTAAACGCCTCAATAGACGATACCAATCTGATGCATGCTAACTCCATACAACCCCTTTTTCCCCCTCAAATTGACCTGGGCCCACACTTTTGATCTCAAGGCTGAAAATAAAAAAAATCTAAGGGCTAAGATTAATTTGCTTCCCACCACGCTTTTGATCTCAAGGTTGAAAATAAAAAAGATCTAAAGGCTAAGATTAATTCGCTACCCACTTAGGATAATTTAAAAATTTCCTACGATAAACATCAGAGAAAATTAAACTTGGCTTTTATGGAGTTTTGGTGGGTCCCCTGCCAAATTTAGTACATTATTAAATTTAGATGGACCACTTTTTTCTCTAACTTCAACACTCCCTCTTTGAGAGTAAGTGGTTCTCCATAACACCCAACTTATCTCTGTGAAACACAAAGCTGCCCTTTGGTAAGGCCTTAGTTAATATATCTGTTGTCTGCTCTATTTTAGGGACGTATTGAAGCTGGATCTTCCCCTTTTGCACATAATCTCTGAGATGATGGTGCTTGATTTCAGTGTGCATGGACCTATAATGAAACACTAGATTGTCAGAGAGCTTGATGCAATTCTAATTATCATAATGAATGATTGTTGGCTCCAACTTTTGACTAGAAAGCCCTACAAGTAGCTTTTTCAGCCAAATGGTCTCACAAGTTGCCATGCTTGAAGACACGTATTCAACCTGTGTTGAGCTTAGATACTGATCTCTGTTTCCTGCTGAACCAAGAAACAATTGCTTACCCTAGACTGAATGTGCAACTTGAAGTGCTCTTTCTGTCTGTTGGACTCCCTGCTTAATCTACATCTGCAAAGCATGTGAGCTTCACTTCGTCTACTCTCTTATACAACAAGCCAAAGTCAATTTTGCCCTTGAGATACCTCAACACATGCTTAGCAACTACCCAATGCACTCTTGTGGGTTCTGCCATAATTCACTGAGTTGGTTTACTGCATAGAAAATTTCTAGTCGCGTGTTCACCAAATACATAAATGACCCTATCAACTACATGTAAAGTGTAGCATCAAAACATTCTGCTCTTCTAGCATATATCTTCCTCTAATTTGTCACTAAAGGAGTGGCCATGGGCCTGAAATCTTGCACCCTATACCGCTTGAGAATCCTCAGTGCATACTTGCCTTGTCCCATGAAAATTTGTCCATCACCCCGCCAAACCTTTGATCTAAGGAAATCATGCATCAACCCTATACCCTTCATGTCAAACTCTAATGCAAGATCAATCATGCATTCCTTGATGAGCTTCTCGTCCCTTATCAAGATGAGATCATCAACGTACAATACAATAATGAGAGGTTTCCCCCCAACCACAATAAAGTACAGGTTAGGGTCAACTTCACTCTTGGTGAAGCCCAGTCCAAGAAGATAACTATGTGCGGATACCATGCCTTTGGGGCTTGCTCTCGCTTGAGCCTGCACACGTGCGACTCCGTGCTATGCGTCTGAAACCTCTCTGGTTGTTCAATGTAAATTTTCTCCTCAACTACTCCATTGAGAAAGGTTGTCTTAATGTTCATTTGGTAGATTTTTCACCCCATCTGTGCTCCCAATGCAATAATAGTCTTGATGATGGAGTAACAGGCACCTGGAGCGAATGTTTTGTCATAGTCTGTGCCCTCAACCTGAGTGAAGCCTTTGGCCACAAACTTGGCCATATACTTCTCTACACTCCCATTTGTCCCATGCTTAATCCTGTAGACCCACTTGGATCCAATCACTGGATTGTGCTTTGGTCTTGGCAAAATCTTCCAAACATCATTTGGCATAATGGAGTTATATTCCTCAACCATATCGTCTCTCCAAACCCAATGTGACTCGACCTATCAGAAGTTAGAAGGCTCTGAGTCAAGTTGTCAACTCGCTCTGTAATAAGTCACAAGTGCCTTGTAGCCAGAGTACCTCTGTGGTTGATTGCTCTGCCTGAAGCTAGAGTTGGGTGCCCCAACCCTATCCTGGGCCCCTCTTGAATCAACTTCTTGGCTCACCTGGTCCTCCTTCTCCCTGTACTGGGAGTCACTAGCTGAGTCGCTGCCTCCACCCTCTCATCTTTACCCTCCTCATTCGGCACTGTCGCCTCGTCACCCTGCCATATGGCCTATCAACCCACTGACTATCACTGTAACTGAGAAGCTAGGTGAGCTTTGTGCTTGGGAGCTTGCTGCTCCTCCACTTGCTCTGCACACTGCTTATGCTCTAAGGACTTCCTGAGAGCCTTTGCCTCAAACTTCACATCACGTCTAATCACTATTTTTCTCACAGCTGGTAGGTACATTCTGTACGCTTGAGATGTCTTGCTATAGCCAACGAAAATACCTTTTTTCGCTGTGGGCGCCAACTACTTCTTGCTATCTTTGGGCACATGGCAATACACTGAACTGCCAAAGACGCAAAAGTGAGATAAATAAAGTTTTTTGCCTATGAATGCCTCCTTTGGTGTAACTCGTCCCATAACTTTGTGTGGATTCTTGTTTTGTAGGAACATTGTTGTGTTGCATGCCTTTGCCCATAGAAACATAGGCAACCCTTGGTCATGCAGCATAGCTTTGGCTGCTCCAACAATATCGCTGTTCTTTTGCTCAACTACCCCATTCTACCAAGGATTATGGAGAGTTGTGTGTTCTCTCCTTGTTTCTTTCTTGGCACAAAAGTCCTTGAAGGAATTTGAGATATACTCTCTGCCATCGTCACTTCTCAAGGTCTTGATTTTTCTACCTGGCTGGTTTTGCAACTAGGGCCTTGAATTCTACAAACTTTGAGAAGACCTACTTTTTCTTCATGAAAAATATCAATTTTTTTGTAGAATGATCATCAGTAAAAATGACACAATATCTATAACCCATGAGACAAGGAGAAGAGAAAGGGCCACATACGTCTATAAGTGTACTCGATCTAGTATGGCTGCAACTTTGCTATCTTGGCTGGGAAGGAAGTATTCGCGTACTTTCCAAGTGTGCAACCCTTGCACACATCATGCTGGTCCACGTTGCATTTTAGTAGTCCTATGGCTATCTCTTGCAATATCTTCAATGCCCCATGGTGCAAGTGCCCCATCTGTCTATGCCAAATTTCCCTTGCATCCTTGTTCTGTTCACGTCCAACCTTGCTGGTCAATGCTACTGCTGTGTCAAACTGTAATTTGTCGAGCATCTTCACGCTTACTCCTATTTGCTTGGTCTCCTTTGTTGAGTCAAAGGGTTTCAAAAAGGCTTTCCCTTTGTTGAAAATGAGTCATACCCTTTGTCATCAAGTGCTAAGACTAAAACATGATGTTTCTTCAACCTTGGTACATAGAGGATGTCCCTGAGAAAGGGGACTGCCCGACTCCCTCTCAATTTTGATAATGCACACAATCATGGCTGAGTACTTATCATCATCACCAAGCTCTATGGTGATTCTCTTGTCCTTTTCAGTACGCTGGCTAAAAAATATTTACACCAAGTCATATGATGTGCAACCCCATTGTCTATGAACCATACGTTGTTGGACACTGAACTTACCATGCATGCAATGAGATAAAACTCTCTTTGAAATTTTACTCATTTATTTCAGCAATAGCTTCTACTTGGTCCTTCTTGGACCCTTTCTTTCTTTGCAGACACTTAGTAGCATAGTGTCCAAATTGATGGCACTGGAATCACTTTTGTTTGGACTTGTCTTTCTTCCCCTTTGCACCTTTGGAACTAGAAACAGTTGGTCCTGCATATTTCTTGCCTTTGCCTTTGGCCCCTTTGTTAGCTAGGGCAAAGTTCTCCTCATCCTCCTATTTGACATGAGTCCCTGACCTTGTCTGCCTTCTGATTTCTTTCTACATGCAGTCACTCCATAGTCACTCTCAGTTTGGAAGCTTCTCTTTGCCTATGACTGCGTCATGGAAGTTATCCCAAGGCTCGTGCAACCTTGACAATGCAAGGCTCACTAGGTCATTGTTTGAAACAATCTCATTCACCCCAACAAGCTCATCTCGAACCTAGTTGAACTTGGTTAAGTAGGACACAATGGACTCCCCTCTTGGCCACATGCATTTCCCTGAGTTTGGTCTTTAAAACTTTCTTATTTCACTGGTACCTTGATACAAATTCAAGATTACTATCCACATCTCATGCACTGTCTTCTTGCTTCGCAATGAGAGGAATAATATGGTCCTTGACCCCCTCAAGGATTATTCGCCTTGCGCTAGCATCCCTCTTGTTATGCTGAGCTAATTGTTGAGGGTCTTGAGGCTGAGCCATGAGATTTTCTGCAAACTCCAATATTGTTGTTCTTTTGCACAACTAACCCATTCTACCGAGGATGTTGATTTTTAATGTACCTTGGACAAGTGGTTTCCCATGGGTTAGTCTCTACCTAGGGAAAAGTGTCCAAAATAATTCTTTTTCTAAGTGAGACTTTATAAAGTGAAAGTGACTTTATAAGTGGTAAAGCCAATGTTAAATTATAAGGTGAAACGTGACTTTAGACATAAAGTACAATGTGGGTACTTTATTAGATCTTAGCCATTAGATCTTAGGGTTGCCCAAAAGTCATTTAGGGAAACAAAAGGGACAAAAGAAAATAGACATTGCGTTCATTCTTCATGAGCAGATTGGAGAAAGGAGGCTGAGAGCTAGAGAAAAGTTTTGAAGGATAAATTTGTTGTAGCAAGCTGAAGGAGTGATTTCTGGGCAAAGTGGGGCACGAAAATCAAGGCATAAAAGACAACAAAAGGTACAGTACGAACAACATTTAATGCTGTGAGCTGCACGCTGTTCTAGAGAAGTTTTTGATTTTTTTTTGAAAAATCCGTACAGTTTGTACGGAGTCCATATAGTCTGTACGGAATCCATACAGTACAGTACGTACAGTCCATATCTATACAATACATATTTTCAGCTTCAAGTGGGCATGGAAATTGAGGCAAAGTGGGCACGGTTTTAAGAAGTTTTGGGTTGAAGAGTTAAGTTGTATTTTGCTGTTTTGTTTTGTCTGCAAATATATTTTTCCTGAACTTGAAAGATAAATAAATTTGAAGAGCTCTCTAATAGGTTTTCCTTGGAGAAGATTGAAGGGGTTTTACTTGGGTCTAAGTTGACCAAAAATTTGTGTATTTTTATGTGTTGCTGGTCTGTTTATGTCCTTATATATTTTCAGTATGTGTTGACAGTCCCACGTGTTTTAATTTGAAATTTCATTTCCAGAATTCTATATGTTGAATGTATGTTTATGGGAAAGGGCATTTAACTAAATCGGAGTGATAAGGTGAAACTAAAACCGGGTTGGGATTGCAGGAAACTTTTTAGTCATCAAATTTCAACAGAGGATTATGGGGAGCTGTGAGTTCTCTCCTTGTTCCTTCCTTGGCACAAAATTCCTTGAAGGAATTTGAGATATACTCTCCGCCATTGTCACTTCTCAAGGCCTTGATTTTTCTATCTGACTGGTTTTCAATTGGGGCCTTGAGTTCTACAAACTTTGAGAAGACCTACTTCTTCTTCATGAAAAATACCTCGGTTTTTCTAGAATGATCATCAATAAAAATGACATAATATCTTTAACCCATGAGAGAAGGAGAAGAGAAAGGGCCACATACATCTATAAGTGTACCCAATCTATAATATCTTAAGTGCCCCATGGTGCAAGTGCCCTGTCTGTCTATGCCAAAGTTCACTTGCAACCTTGTTCTGCTCACGTCCAACTTTGCTGGTCAACGCTGCTGTTGTGTCAAACTGTAATTTGTAGAGCCTCTTCATGCTTACTCCAATATGCTTGGCCTCCTTTGCTGAGTCTAAGGGTTTCAAAAAGGTTTTCACTTTGCTGAAAATGACGTCAAACCCTTTTGTCTTCGAGTGCTAAGACTAAAACATGATGCTTCTTCAACCCTGGTACATAGAGGATGTCCTTGAGAAAGGGGACTGCTTGACTGCCTCTCAATTTTGATAGTGCCCACAACCATGGCTGGGTACCTGTCATCATCACCAAGCTCTATGGTGATTTTCCGGTCCTTTTCAGTAAGATGGCTCAAAAAATCTTTACACCAAGTCGTATGATATGAACCATACAACTGGGGCCTTGAGTTCTACAAACTATGAGAAGATCTCCTACTTTTTCTTCATGAAAAATACCTAGGTTTTTCTAGAATGATCATCAATAAAAATGACATAATATCTATAACCCATGAGAGAAGGAGAAGAGAAAGGGCCACATACATCTATAAGTGTACCCAATCTATAATATCTTAAATGCCCTATGGTGCAATCACCCTGTCTGTCTATGCCAAAGTTGCCTTGCATCCATTGTTCTGCTCACGTCCAACCTCTCTGGTCAACGCTGCTGTTGTGTCAAACTGTAATTTGTAGAGCCTTCTCACGCTTACTCCAATTTGCTTGGCCTCCTTTGTTGAGTCAAAGGGTTTAAAAAAGGTTTTCCCTCTGCTGAAAATGACGTCATACCCTTTGTCTTCGAGTGCTAAGACTAAAACATGTTGTTTCTTCAACCTTGGTACATAGAGGATGTCCCTGAGAAAGGGGACTGCTTGACTACCTCTCAATTTTGATAGTGCCCACAACCATGGCTGGGTACCTGTCATCATCACCAAGCTCTATGGTGATTCTCCGATCCTTTTCAGTAAGCTGGCTAAAAAAATATTTACACCAAGTCGTTTGATGTGAAGCCCCATTGTATATGAACCATACACTGCTGGAGGCTGAACTTACCATGCATGCAATGAGATAAAACTCCCTCTCAAATCTGGAATTGAACTCATCTATTTCAGCAGTAGCAACTACTTGGTCCTTCTTGGACCCTTTCTTTCTTTGTGGACACTTAATAGCATAGTGTCCAAATTGATGGCACTCGAATCACTTTTTTTGGACAAGTCTTTCTTCCCTTTTAGACCTTTGGAACTGGACTCAGTTGGTCCTGCATATTTCTTGGCTTTACCTTTGGCCCCTTTACCAGTTAGGGCAAATTTCTCCTCATCGTCCTATTTGATGTGAGTCCCTGACCTTGTCTGCCTTCTGATTTCTTCCTGCATGCAGTCACTCTACAATTGCTCTCAGTTTGGAAGCTTCTCTTTGCCTATGACTGCGTCATGGAAGTTATCCCAAGACTCGTGCAACCTTGACAATGCAAGGCTCACTGGGTTACTGTCTAAAACAATCTCATTAACCCTAGCAAGGTCATCTTGAACCTGGTTGAACTTGGTTAAGTAGGACACAATGGACCCCCCCCCTTGGCCACACGTATTTCCCTGAGTTTGTTCTTTAAAACCAACTTTCTTATTTCACTGGTACCCTGATACAAATTCAAGATTCCTGTCCACATCTCATGCACTATCTTGCCTGCTATGAGAGGAATAATATGGTCATTGACCCCCTCAAGGATTATTCTCCTTGCCCTAACATCCCTCTTGTTATGCTGAGCTAACTGTTGAGGGTCTTGAGGCTGAGCCATGGGATTTTCTGCAAACTCCTTGACCCCTTGGTCCTCCAACACCACAAGCATCTTCTCTCTCTAGGTGCAGAAGTTGGAAGCTCCTTCCAAACTGTGTTCCTGTCTCAAACCCTGATATGCCATCTTCCAGGTTGACTTCTGTTCAAGCCCTAGCGTTGGTCTGACTGACTGACTACGCTGTTTGGCTAAGTGAACGCACTCTTTGATGGCTTGAAATTCTGAACTGTGCCTTAAACCCTAGCGCTGCTGCCTCTTCCACACTGCTCTTTCTCTGGCGACTGGTCTCGAGACAGAACTTGGCTCTGATACCATGTTAGTTTCTCTAAAACTCAACTAACTACTAAAAGTAACAAGTAACTGAAATTGAAATTTATCCTCCTTCCAAAAGTATGCTGAGTTTTTAACAAACAACAGAAATAATAACAAGAACCCAGAAATAAAAACACAGTCACATCACCATAACAAAACACACAATTTACCCATGAAACCCAACATGGGAAAACTTGCTTGTTTGGTGGCATCTATTAAGACGACGCCAACAAATATTCTTCAGGAAAAAATACAATTAGAAGGAAGACCTTTCTTATGATAAAATCTGAACCAGATTTACAGCTTGGCCTTGCTAGAAAACAATCCAGCTCACGAAACCCCTACACAGGCTGCATTGTACGAATTCCGTACAGGCTGTATGGCCCTTCTGTGTCCCTGTTCTGCGCTGCCTTTGAGTGTTGGACACTGCCCCTGCGCTATGCAGCTGTTGTGTGTTCTTTCTTTGATCCCCTAATGTGCTGTTGAAGCCCTAGTTGCGCTGAAGCTTTGCTGCCTTATTCCGAAAGCTCTCACCAAACAAATCTGATGCATACTAACTCCATACAACTCTTTTTCCCCTCTTAAATCGAATTGGGCCCACACTTTTGATCTCAAGGCTAAAAATCAAAACGATCCAAGAGCTGAGATTAATTTGCTGCCCAATTAGGATAATTTAAAAATTTCTAAAATTATACATCAGAGAAAAATTAAATCTGGCTTTAGTAGGGTTCTGGTGGGTCCCCTACCAAATTTAGTGCATCTCTAAATTTAGCTGGACCACTTTCTCTCTAACTTCAACATGACCAGCGTTGACTTACTACTGCTTTGACCAGGTTTTGACTAGTATTTGGATTTGCACTTGCCACAAATTTCTAGACAAATTATTGATTTGTAAACCTTGCTGAAGAATAATTTCTCCTAAAGAAAAGCTTCCTGGTTTTCTCTCAAGTTTGGGTTTCCCAAGGTAAAATTATTATCACTATTGTTCATGGCTGTCTTTCTACGATTTTTACTGTTTTCACTGCATTTACTGTTGATATTTTATGAAGTGTAATTGCTCAATGATATCAGTGGCATAAGAATACTATGTGAAAATCATTAGGAAGTAATTATCTGGAAGAAAATAGTTTTCTACTATGTTCTTGTAGAAAATTCGACGACTAATTTCCCTTCAAGAGTTGAGCTGCCCCAGTGCTTTCCAATTTATTTCTTCTTATCACTGAATCAGGGTTTGTGTTGCTTTTGTTTGACTCTTGCACTTTCTCTTGTGAATCTCCAGACTAATTTTGGACATAGTATACATCCTTAAATAATAATCTCTTACTTCTCATTTGAACTTGCACCCTTATTTTACCTTCAACTATATATTCTTCTTTGCCACTCAAGACAATAGAATTGGAGTTGGTTTGTTATGCCAAGCTATTGATTAGTAAAATGTATGGATGCACTTGAATCAATCTACTAGTCTCTATTCTTAATGACTCATTTATCACTAGCCATAAACTGATAAAATTCTTCTGTCTCATTATGTTCAGTTACATTGGCTTGATTCTTTCTAGACTAATTTGTAGAAAAATGTGCTTGGTTGTGTTTTTTGTCCCACAGTTGTTTCCTACAAAACTTGACTTTATGTCCTAGCTTGCCTCAATACAACATGTCATACCTTTTCTAGATTTTTTGAGTATTCTAATCAACAGTCTTGGTGTGATCTTTGTGCTTGCTCCCCCCCATGAATTGTGTTTTCAAGACTGCTTTTAAATCTCCATTCTCATCATTGCTTTGAAACTTTTCCATCTATTATTCTCCAAAAGTTTATATATTAACAACATCTCTAGAGGTTATATTCAAGGTCTCAACAAAAAGTCGATGGAAAAGCGAAAGGATTTTTAGTTTAATTTTAGCCATGTCTTCTTCGAGGCTGTTATCGCTGGCTTCCAACTAATTTCTAACATTTGTGGCTTTTAATAGGTGAATGTGAAGAGACTCCTATTCCTCCCCTTTATTAAAAATAACATTTTTTTTAAGAATAAAGTTGTAGCTTATTGGATATTTCGTATTTTGTTTTTAAACACCCCCATATCTTGAAAGCATCATCATTGTTTTGTACTTCAGGCAACATGTCCCTGGACATGAAGAGCTTGATCAACATCATAATATCCAGATGTCTTGCGTTATGGTTGACTTGATCATCCTTGTTTGTTGTACTTTGCACAACCTTTCTCAAGAATTTTGTTTAACTACCTATATTAAAAATATAGGCATCCTTTGTTTCCATGTGGTAATTTTTTTTTCATTTTGACTTACCATCTCTGAATGTAAAATAGATTATTCTTTGGTTGCTTATAACTGAAATGGAGGTTACCTCTCCCGGCTTAATGTTTGACAACAATCCTATTGTTGTGATGACAATAAAACTCCCAAAGACAATTCTGCGACACTTCTTCCCCAGTTAAAAAAAACTTGAGATTCTCTGATTTCTAAATTTTAGAAATCTAAATGTGAACTTACTCTTCAACAAAATAACATTCTCAAAACATCAAGCTTAAATACTATTTCAAAATTTGTCTTTTTCGAAAATTAGAACAAGGTCTACATGTCACTTGTATGCTCTTCACAATTTACTTACAATCATGTGTCCATCATCATGTCTTACTTTTGCAATAGGTGGAGCCTTTCTAGTATCTACCTTTGTGATAGGTTGAGCCCACTTTGGTGGCTTGTGTACGTTGGTTTCACAGTGGATGGGTTAGCTCAAGAAAATACGCACAAGTTGGCCTTAGTATTTGTGTGTCTTGTGCACATGTTGACTTTACATTGGATGGGTCAGCTTAAGCAAATGCACAGAAGTTGGCCTTAGTGAATATGTGTCATTTGGGTTGACCACCCTTATCATCTCTAATTGGCCTTTGATAAAATGACAAACATTGACCCACACACATATTCGTTTGTTATCTCAAACAAGGATTGTTTTCTTCCCGTTTATATGGAAATTTGTCTAATATTGAATGGGGACTTGTACAAGCTCATTTAGAGGGTGGTGTTGTTTCAATTAGTCTAGGACAATGATTCTTTTTGTGCCTTTTATCTATTGCAAAATGGTCAAAGGGCAGAGCCCTACCTCTTATTGCTTTTGTAGTGGGTTCTTGTCAACATAAAATTTGTTTGTCAAACCCTCACATGCATCTTTTTTGTCATGGTAAACCTCGTCTAACGATACCTCATGTGTACCTTCCTAATGTAGTGAACATCAATGGTTACCTCATCAAATGAGCAATACATCTTTCATATTATTCAAGTAAAAGCTTTTCTACATGCCAAACTCGATTTGGGTTGCCTTCATTTATTTTGCCCAATTCCATGTGATTGTAACTCCTTGCGTCATTACTAATCCAAGAAATCCCTAGGTTTATCACCCACTTCCTAGCACTTCACCCATTCCCCACCTGAATTCCTTCTCAACTATCACTATGATACCGTGTTGGATTTTACACAAAGATCATATATAGGAATACACAGAATAAAGAGAGAATAATTAATTCAATATCAAGTGATTCAATGTCTCATACATAGTCAAAGAGAAAAAAATAAGTTACACAATCCAAAATACATAATTTTTTAATGGCCATATTTATAAATTGATGGTTACACCACTCTATTATAACGACTAAGTCTTTATGGCATGTCTAAAGTATGCCTAAATACTATTTATGACCCATTACAACTAACAAGATCTTTCTAATTTGTTTGGTTTGTGAATATCGATGCTCATAAAATTCAACAAATTTATATCTGCGCAGATCTTTGGAAAAATGACTTGTTATTGTGGCACACTACTTCAAAAACATTTCGTGTACTTATAAACTAAACATACTTGAGCTATATTAAAGAGTATGTAGCGAATGGAGGGGTTGTATATCTTTTTTTATTATTATCTTTTTACGTCTTAATATGCTATGTATAACACAACTCAAATTTTGGTTGATTCAAATTACTTTTTGGAATAAAATACATGTCTCGATGAAACCCTTCAAGCACTCTCCCCATTTCGAAGATGGTACCTAGGGTAAATCAATTAGTTGCAGTTTTTGGCAACCTAACCTAGTGGAGACAACGGGTGAGGCCCAAGAATATCCGCAAAAGTAGCCAACCTAGGGACTTGACCCCATGGGTTCTTGCTTGTTGTTCATTCATACTACATAGCACTCAACCACTTGAGTTAGTCCATTGGGCTAATTAATTCTAATTACTTGGCATGAAATGTGGGGCATTCTTGGAAATTGCATTAAGAAAGAGAAACCTATATTATGTACTTTGTAGTGAATGGGCTAGTGATATTTTATAGTTATTGTTTCTTGTGGCATGAATATATATTTGTAAAGATAGCACATGAAAACGATGGGGCATTTGTGTGGAGCTAAACTCCTTGGCTAAAACTAAATGTGTGTAAGCTTGCATCCATTGCTTTTGTCAATCTTTTGGACATAAAATAATAGTAAATTTAACCTTATTTTAGTCTATATGATAGTGTCAACTAGTGGCCAAGATTGGCCAATAGGACTGCAAAGTACAAAGAAATATCAGGGCATTGCGAGTGCAAATGAATCTTTGAAAAGAAGACAAGAAACATCGAAATACTAGAAAGAGAAAGCTAGAAAAAAAGGCAACCTAGAAGAGCATTAAAGTGATCCGAGGGAACATAACGAAAATAAAATACTAGAGCATTGTAACTTGGTCTCTCTCCTAGCATTGGAGGCTAGGAGGAAGGTGGTGATGAGGGTTGAGTTGGTAGCTGGATTGTAGGCCTTAAATTTGTATTCTTTGATTCATCTTGCATTTTAGCGAGGGTTATGCATACTTTCTCTTTTGGAATTGTCTATAGGCTGGAATTAAGTGGTAATCAATTGGGAACTAGGGGTAGAAGAGGTTTTACCTTTAAGGGTATTTGGTGCAAAAGCGACACCTCACAATGAAATAATGCCAAATATCTTTGATCTTTCTAGTATGAAAAAAGGGTCTTAAAGAAACCATTTGGCGTCTTTGAACATGCAATAATATTGTTCCCTGATCTGATAGTAGATAAGAAATGAAGACGAAGCGATTTTTAGATTGGGTTCTTAGCAAATTTTACAAATATAATGCTACCATTGCAATCCAAGTCACCTTGTTTGTGTTTGATGACCATCAAGTTCGGAAATGAATCGTTAGTGTAAAACAATGTGACAATATTCAACATAGGTTTGAGGAAATATGTGATTCTACATTTGGATTTGATCCAAATTTAGATAAATTTAACTAAATATTATAGCCAAATTTTGAACTTAAATGAATTTAATCGAATTTCAAATTTAAATGAGTTAATCATTGCACTTCAACAAATTGATTTGATTGCCTAGGAACTTCTTTAATTTTCAAAATTCTTCAAGGATTAAATTCAATGAAAGCGATGGCTTAGTCTTTATGTGATGTTCAATCTCTACTCTAAATGGTGAGAACAAACTCTAAGCTACACTATAGGGATCCTGAACATGATAATCGTGTTCTATTTTATTGAGTGTAGATGATGTTGTTCGATATGTGGAGAGACATTAGACCATGTCACTTCTAGGTATGCTTTGTAAATCTCTGCTCTAATGTGTTTGCTAATATATCTCTTAGCAAGGAAATGAGCCTTGTGGAGAACACAAGAGGGAGGGTTTCTCAATATTTGGATCCATTTGTTGAGGATGAGATGGAACTCTAGCATACCAACAAGTATCAATCCCTTGTTAAGCAAGCTGCGTAGAAGGTTTGATCAAGGTAAGGATTGGCTTGAGTGAGACTCATATACGAGGAATCTTGAGAAGCATGGTTAGAACTTATCTCGACCGTTTGAGGTTTAGAAGTCCAAATATGCCCCAAATATTTTCGTATGTCGCATTAGGCTTTCTCAAATTTTTTTATTACATAGAATTGCAGTGCCATGCTAGTACAAATTTGGTTTAAAGGTTCAGTATTCTTCAAAGGATTGTTCACATGGTAATAATTCTTCCAGGGATAGTAATGTACTAAGTTACCAGGATTCGGATATGGATACGGATCCGGATTCACTAGATTTTTGAAAATCCAAGATCCGAATACGACAAGGATATGTCAAGTACAAAAAAATATAATAATATTTTTAAATTTTAAAAAATTTAATATTTTAATGTTAATGTTAATAAATTTATATATAATTTTATTATTTAATTATTATAGTATTTTAATGTAATATTATAATATTTAATAGAAACATCAATTCAAAGATTGTCTCTGAGTAACATTATAATTTTAATTATAATACTCTCGAGTCTCATTCTAAGTTAAATATTTACACATTATGTTTATATTTCTATAATTACACAATAACATTATAATTTAATTATATTTACACATTATGTTATATTCTTATAATTACACATAATAACATTATAATTTAATTACAATAGTTAGAATTATAACATAATATTCAAGTCTTTCTGAACAACATTCTATAAGACGCTTTGTAAATTACAATACTCTCAAGCAATGAATATAATGTCACCGAATTTTCTTTCCTATCAACGACGATGAGGAAGAAGTTAATGTTTTGTCCATTAATGGTTGTCACCAAGTTGAATGAGGAAGAAGTTGGCGTTTTGTCCATTAACAGTTGCTGCCAAGTTACAAAGCTCACTTGCTCTCAAAGCTCTACAAACTTGTGCCTTCCCTGTTGCGGTCAACTGACAAACCGTTGTTGCCTTCTTCATTGCCTCTTCACTGTCGCTTCCTCCTCCACTGTTGCTTCACTGCTTCGCTGTTGTCGCTGACCAAGACACAAATCAAGACAAGACAAAACCTGAATTTTAAAAAATCGGCTTTTAATTTTTGAAATTTGTTGATTTTTTGTGAAGGATCCAGCTCTGTGATTGAGATTCGTTTTTGGGCGTTCGGATACGATTCCGAATTTTATGGATCCTCGCTAAGGCGTATTTTTGCTGGTTCTAGCCGGATCCGGATCGGATACACGGATCCGTAGATCCTAGACCCTCGACCAACGGATCCGGTAACATAGGTCATGTATGAAGCTTTACTTCTTTTGAAAGACCTTAAAAAAAATTTCAAACTAAAGTCTTGTCCTTGGGGGACTTGTACGTTATGCTTTCTTGTTCTCAATGTCTTGGGGAATGTGGAGGGAAGTCCTTGTAAGAAGTCTTTAAGGTGTCAAGTCAAGTGTAACATGGAAGTGTTATTGTTGTCGCTTGGGCAATCACTTCCATCACTTTAGTGAAGGATGGATATTACATAAGGGAGGTTTTCCTAGTAGCTTGAAGGATTCCTAGTCAAGAGGCGACCAAAGTCAAGGTACTCACAATAGCACCACTAAGATGTAACAATCAAGGTGAGAACAAGGTGGTTTATTCAAAGCAATTTCCAGATTTGAGTGTATGGACTTTCTAGGATGATTTAAGATGTTAGCAAGCCAATATAGGTCAAAGAGCATCCTAGACATTACAAAAGAAGAAAAGCTATGGTTGTTACAAAACATGAAGAAAAGATGATATATTTCAGTAACAAGACAAGTTATTACAGTAGCAACTCCACTCTTAAACAAGTAAATAATCAATACAAAACTAGGGCTGAAATTATGAATTAAACTAAGGTTTAAGCAACTAATTAACTTTGAAAATTGAAAGCCCTAGGAGGGCTGCAAAATAAATCAGCAATGGAATATATGATGACAAGATCAATTTTTAACTATACAAATGCTTAATAACTCTAGAAGTCCAGCCTAATTATGGTTGAAAATGAAGGTATAGCTGTTATAAACCCTTTTCTTAAACATAAAATAAATGGCAAAATTTTGAATTTATTGACTGACTAATAGGAGTTCTCTGCTAGGGCAATCTTGGAAAATATGCTGAACAATGTGCCAAAAATGACATTTTAAATATACTCTACCTTCACATTCCAGTGAAATCTTATTATGAAGATCCCCATTGGTACCCATTGGCATCAACCTTTGAAGAATATCTTTCATACTAGGAGGCTCTGGAGTAGCAATTGGAAAGTGCCCAGATAGTCTCCTATGGCTTTCAGAACCTTTGGTTTCCTACTTGAAGCGGCAAACTTGCCAAATGAAACCATTGAAATTGAAATGCTCATTCCATGGAAGAAGAACCAACCCGATATTGCCAAACAACCAGTAACCTTTGGCAAGGACAGCCTTACCTTCCCTGACATCCACAATAAGAAAATACCAGTCAGAATATTATGATATACAATGTTAGATTTATCATATTAAGCATTACTCATTGATGATGCAATAATTGAATCATTCTTTTGGTGTGTCTGCCACGGGATCATCGATACCTCGACAGATCTCATACCTGTACAGGATGTTTGTTGCAATTAAAATGTTGAACAGATAACCTCCATATTTATATTCAATGATGAGTGTATCTGATTTTATGTTTTTGATCAATTGTTGATTGGTTCTTACTCTATAATACTAGTGAAATTTGGTAACTGCCTAAACAATATATGCATATTATCACCATTTTATTAAGAGTTGGATGTGTATCTCTTCTGCTTCTCATGTTTTCTGAGTCACATGTCTAACTAAATCAGGGTTGTCCCAAGCTGAAAACTACACTTTTTTGTAGGTAAGGGAATTTTTCTCTGGACAGCGTTCACGTGTACGGAGGTTTGTTCGACAGTCAATGGATAAAGAAAATAATATGCAAATGAGCAATACTTTTGAAGATAGTGATCAGAATTCTACTAAGCAGTCAAGTTGTTTAACTGAGATGTTGCACTCAGAAAGTGAGGTTGGAAATAGGGTTGCTGTCAAGGATCTGTATAAATTACCAAATGATGATATACTTGGTGAAAGAGAATCATTCGATTCAAATTTTATCAAAAGGTTTTTCTCCTTAATGAGAAAGGAAAGCACATTTTCTGGCCAAGTGCAACTATTGGAGCGGATTTTACAGATACATGATCAAACAGTTTTATGCTGGTAGAGATGAAGCTTCCTGGTTTCTATCCTAATTTTGGAAAATATTGTGGAATCTTGCATATTCTTTTACCTAGGATCAACTTTCATATTGATATATAAAGGTTTGCAGGTTTGTAACTAAAGGAGGTATACCAATTCTGGCGAAATGGTTGACTCTGGCATCAGTCGAGGAGCAAACAACTGTTCTACACGTTTTATTCAAGGTTTTTTCTGGCAGTGCTAATATATGACTAGTAATCTTTACTAATCTTTTTGTAGGTAATGTTTTCTGAGGGATTCGACATAAGCTTGGATTTTAATACGCCTGCAGGTTCTTTGTCATTTGCCACTGCATAAAGCCCTCCCTGTTCAAATGTCAACTGTCTTGCAGACTGTTAATAAACTTCGATTTTATCGTACATCAGGTATAATATCAAAGCTTCTTGAGTGTGTCTACAGTGTGATTTGAAGTTTCTTGTACTAAGTTTGATTCTTTTCTTATTTCTAGCCAGGGCTTATTGTGCACTTCTATTGATCTGCTTCACACATCCCCTGCATTTGTCCTGACTAACTACTGGGGATTTATCCCTATATGCATATGGCTATTGTCATGGCTGATACAATTAATGGACTGCGCCACCACACTAGGTACTTGTGGTGTCTCTGGCACTACCCACCTGTTTTGACTTGAAGTAAGAAACTAAAATACAAAAATAAACTAATTCTAATTTGACTAACCTTACTCATTCACCGCAGGAATGAATTCATTGACATTTTAATCCTTCCCATTAGCAAAATAAAAGAAGCTGTAACCCAGTCTGTTAGAAAAAGCTAGCAGTTTGGTAGACCGTAGTAGTGATTTATCACGATTCACCACTCCAGCTTCAGACAGTTTTTCCACCAGAAATGATTTTCATCTTGGGAGGATATGTTTTCATTTGGAAGAGCTGGGAGCAGCATCAAAATCAGCTTAGGAGAAGGCATGCAACAGAGGGCTTTCAGATTGTGATATCAAACATTAGATGTTGAAAGGAGTATTTTTCGTAGATGGATTCTTATATTACCATTCTTTTCTCCATCAGTTTTAGTTTAAAAATAAGGGGGAATAGAAAAAGCAATTCTTTTTATTTTTCTTTCAGTTTACTCATAAAACTTGAAAAACAATATTCATCAAAGTAAAATTCCAAGACAAAAATGGCAAAAAGAAAGCCTATCTCAATGGGAAAAAACTGGTTCTACACTAAAAGTTGATTTCAAGAAACCCTCCTGATTGTCACAAAAAACAAGAAAGAGAAACTCTTTGTGATTCAAAGAAAGGGATGTGCACTGCTTTTCGACAACTCATTGCAGGTATTTATACTCGTGCATATCAATGCCTTCTTGTTGTTATGGGTCACCAGTCAAGGTCTGTGATTGTATCCTTAAATACAAAGCAGAAGTTATTTGGCTTCATATGTTGTGCACAGACTGCCAAAATGTCAGTTTCTTCTATGTAATAATACTGCACTGATCAATGAATTGTTGGGGGCTTTGGTCATGCCTTAAATCAAAGGCCCATTTGAGCATACCAGTGGAGATAATAACCCATTTGAGAGGTTGTTTTTGTGGTTATTGCATTACACTTAGTGCAACTTGTTCTCCTTGTGACAACAAAATCTAACACCCACAAAAGTGTAAAGTCCCAAGCACCGAGGTTTTGGTTTTGAGAGGTTGTTTTTGTGGTTATTGCATTACACTTAGTGCAACTTGTTCTCCTTGTGACAGCAAAATCTAACACCCACAAAAGTGTAAAGTCCCAAGCACCGAGGTGTTGGTTTTGTGCAATGCACTGTACAGCCTGTACTACCTCGTTTTGTTTTCTTAAGGCTTACTCATCATTTTCACCTTGAGCCTGTACTCCATAGCTTTGATAATCATACCTTTAGGGAAGCCCCCCTTGAGTTGGATAAGAGCCAACCGAGAAAGAGAGGAAGAGCTGCTGAGGTGACAGTCGGTAGTCTTCTTAAGTTGCACAGAACTAACACCTTGGTGCTTGGGACATTACACTTTTGTGTGTGCTAGATTTTGTTATAACACCTAACTATAAATATATGTTCAGGAATGTAATAGGTAAGAACCCGTCTTTTGTACCCCAGAGTGATCAGAATCTAAGGATGAGAATATTTTATATAGAGATGTTGCCAAGATGGCGAGGAGGATGGAATATTTGAAGCAAACATGGGTGAAGAGAGGGTTTCTCATTAATGTGGATAAGTGAAAAATGTCAATGGCGATCCATTATAGAATTCATCGTGACTTCCCTAGCTGGGCCATTGTGGTCAGGTTACTTGACTGTACAAGTAAGATGAAGGATATCACTTTGGAGTTTAAGCCTTTGCATGATGGCATAGTTGAGTTTGGAACTTTCGATTATTGTAGAGGTTTCATGGATTACTCCTTTGTTTGACATTCTGTTAAAACATTTATTAAGAATAGATATAGTCACAGATTTTATGATTTATCCCTTGTTTAATGCATGCACCAAGTATTGTGTCTATGTTAATAAAAGCACTCAAGAAATGGAAATGGTTTCGCAACACTATTTCTTTTGTGTTTCTTTGCTCATGTAGGCATTTGGACAAAAGTTTATTTTTTTATTCCTTAAATAATAAAAGTTTTGGTTAAAAGACAGAAAACCGAAACAGAACACCTAGATCTTATGATGCCAATTGTTCTATGCCTTTGATACATTACATATGGTAGATTCATTTAGAGTCTTGAAGATTTTGATTCACTACATTAGCCTTATCCTAGTTGCCAGGGAGCCATAGATGTTCATTTGCCCCAATTTTTTCTCCTAAATTTTTAAAACACATGCAATGGAGAGTTCCTAAACCCCCTATTGATATGCAATGTGAAACATAATATTTTCATTGATGTTAATGATTGGGGTTGATGCCTTATAGTTCATATTTGTCAACAATGATTTGGTGTGTGGAGTTAAATATAGAGTACGGGAATAAGGTGAAGCAAGTCATTTTGAATGATGACTAGTGGGCATAAGTCAAATATGTTGAGTTCACATTGCCAAAAGTAGATATGACTACCATAGTTCAATTTTTGTTGTGGTTTGCCCCATTTGATTGGGTTGAGTCTCAAAGGGGTGAGGCCAAGTGCAAGCCTTGACAATTTTTTCTAAAACAACTACTCATTATACTTGGTACCCTAGACTAATGAAGTTCATGATACACTATGGAACCCTCCACCTCAAGGTATGTTTCTTGAAGAATGTCCAACAAAACTAATAGAGATGATTGACTATGTAGGTTTGGGTCCTCTTAGCTTTGGTGATATATATGTGGCTATTGATGCTATGATAGTAAAATTAGTTTCCTTTGTCATCGGGATCCTACATTAAGTTTCTCCAAACAAATCTAAGTAATCACAAGGAAGAGGTGGGACAAGTTAAATATCCCTCTTAACATTCTTTTATGCACTCAAACCAAATTGGTATGCAAATAGATATTGGAGAATTCCACCTATATCATCTTTGAGGTATGGGAGGGTTTTAGAACAACAATCTCTTAAGTCTATACTCTAGAGGAGCTGATGGTGATTCTATAACAATTTCTATATTTTGCGTAACTCAAACAGTCCTTAAATACGATAGATGTGAGAGAGGATAGTTCGATGATTTCCCAAGAGGAACCTATTTGCCGTTGGAGGATCCTTGTCAGTGGAGATCTGTTGATTTGTCAACTTGTCCTACAATTACTATCATATGTTGTAGTTCCTTGTTTGTTGAGAAAAGTTGGTTCACTCACAGCTACATCTGCTTTATTTAGAGGGACATGATTACCTCTTAAAATGAAGTTGATGCATAGCCATAGTAGCCATCATCTTCAAATAGTGAAGACTCTAGAGTACTTCAGGGATCAATGACATGTTAGTATCTGGACAGATAAGATGTCATGGATAGATGATTGAAATTGGTTGGAGTGCCATTAGATGCTATTAGAATGACATTGGCAATGATAATGGTGAATTTGATAGGTTTTATATCTTTCAAAATATATTTATTATTTGATATGACACTTCTTGTTACTGGTACTATTTCAATTTTATATAGATATCTAATATGATGATTTATCAACCCTATATCAGCTGAAATTGACATTGGACCCTTTCTAACTTTCAAATAATAATAAACTTTGATGTTTCATGCATGCGATTTTATAGATGTTCAAAATTTAGTTTGGATGATTTTTAGATTTTTATGTTTTAGGCATCCTCATCCTGTTTTCCCTTGAATTTGGCAGGGATCTCACCTTTTTCCCTTGGTCCCTTGGATTTTGTTAGGGATTTTAGGGATTTTGGTACCTTCATAACACGGGTTACCTCTAAATTTCTAAGATATTAAACACATTGAAGTTCTGCTTTGTGAATTCGTTATTTTGACACTATAATTAATTTATTTGAGTTATCTACACCAATTTCCCATCTCTTAGGATCACTGCAGGCAATCTTTTGAGTTAGAAATGTGAATACAATTTTCCTATGTTACTGGATCCAGGATCCATCTTTCCATGGATTTGGATCTGCTTTGAATACATTTTAAGTTTGGAAGTGCTGGAGTTTCTGCTCAAGATGTATTTCAAGCTGGTTGGAGACGTCGAACAGGTCACTCCTAAAAAATTGCATGTTATGTATAACACACTAAAATAGTATGAAAAATAGAGAAAGCAAAGTGTGGGGTGGTAATCCTAAGTAGCTCCTCCCCCCCATCCTGCAACACCCAAATCTGAGGGTTTCATGGCGCTTTGCATTCTGAGTTTGTGAGCGTATTTTGGAATGAAATATATTCTGAGATCTATCTTTTCAATTTTTCTGTTTTGTAGTTTCTTTGATGACGTCTGTGTGTTTTTTTTCCTGTATTTGGATCACAACTTCTGAAAAAATATGGGGGATTTGTATCTGGGTCCAGATCCGGATCTGTTTCCATGCAACTTTGCAATTTTCTTAAGTTTATTTCATTCCATTTTGTTTACCATCCTAGAACACACAGATTTGAATTTTTCGTGGCAGTTTGCATTGTTGAGTTTGAGAGACTAATTTGAGGTACGATATAATTGGGGGATCTAACTTTTCAATGTTTTTGTTCATGGTTTTTGGAGTACGTGTTTGTGTTGTTTCCCTTGTTTGGATCTTGACTTTTCAAAAAATCCCATGGATCCATTTCCATGTAGTTTGGCAAATTTTTGAAGTATATTGCTTTCGATTTTGATTACTTTGAAATTATTTTTTCACCTTTCAATGTCTTTTTCTTGATCCACATTACATGATATAAATACAATGTTCCACCAAGACTTCGGGACGGGGAGACGCACAAGGGGGACGTGTGGGAGTACCCTCCAATTTTAAGGAAATTCAGGGGGGCGGGGGGACGCTGGGGTGTATATATATATATAATATATAATATATATAATGAAAGCATAAATACAATGATACATACATAATTGAATTAAATAATGAAATACATGATCCATACTCATCATCCTTACTAATACATACATGGTTCATCCATAAACCACAGAGATTCAATAATGAAATACTCTGATCCATATTCATCATTCATTATTCACCATTCTAGAATCTACATTGATTTAAAAACTATATTCATCATTCTAGATTGTAAATTGATTTAAAATTAAAATCCATCATTCATCATCTAGAATCTAATTAGTACTAAGCAAAATAGATTATAATAGATACTAAAATCTGAAGACTGGAATAATAAATTGATATAACTAAAACTCAAAAATAGTGGAGTGACGAGTCTAAAGGTCACTCTAAAGTACATAGAGGGTTTGGTACTCTTGATTAAATACTAATTCCATACCCTTGTACATGACAAAATACAATGGAAAAATTGCAATCCATCGAATCCTGAATTTCTGAAAAACTGTTAAGTCTGCTGAATTTTGAGTGAGATCTAAAATTCTATTTTCTCCATATGAAATCCAATGATGTCAGAACGACTCTCAAACATCCTGAGTCATTTCATGGTAATGTTAAAAATTTTAGTAAAAGGATGAAAATGAAAGATAAAGGAGAATGTCACTTTTACTTTGAATATTACCATGAATTGGATAGCATTAGTAGGGCAATATGGTCAAATATTAGGTTTCCGCTGTCATAAATCATTGTTTACAAGCCAATTTAAGGGGGATGCATAACCCATTTTGAGGGGGCGTCCCCCTTTTGGGGAGTTGCGTCCCCCACACTGTTGAAAAGTCCCCCCCTTGCGTCTCCCCAAAAAGGGGACGTGGGGAAACGTTTCCCCAGACGTCCCTCCGTCCTGGGTGCATGGGGTGCGAGGGGTGCGTGCACCTGACCCTGGGGGACGCGTCCCTGTGGAACACTGTATAAAAATGCATTTTGGTTTTCTTCAAACTTTTCTAGTCATTTATTAGTGTAGTGTGAAAGATCTAGTTCATTTCAATTATCTAAATTTATTTTTTCACAGTTCTGAAGAAAGTTGTTCTTGATTCATGCAAATAACAATTTTTTTTTTTTAGTTTTACCGAATTCATTGGCATAATGGCTTTTGAGGTTATGTATAGTTTCATAATATTTTGAATTCAACAAGTCAATCACCCCGGTTATGTTAAATGGTTAGATGCTGAAGATGTTCACTTTCAATTGGAAGTTTATTCAAAACTCATGATCTTTTTCATGTGAGAGTTTTATAAATGTTAGCATGGGAATACTTCTTAATTGTTATTATGTGTGGATGGATTGTGAGAAAAGATCGATTGGAGATATTTTTTTTTTAATCATCATTTCCTCTTGGAGATATTTATCGTCATTTTCTCTTGGAGACATTTTTATCTTCATTTACTCTTAAACAGGGAAAAGCCAACTCTCTATGGATTTGTCTCAATGTTTCAATTATGAATATGTCATGTATCCTCGGATACATGTATGTTGTTTTCATAGTTACAGTAACCTGGAGTAAATTTAAGTCTCAGTTTGAGTTAACCGTGTGTCATCTGGTTATTGTCATCGTGTGAGGGTTAGGTGAACAAACACATAGTTGTTGAGATGAATGAAGGTTTTGTAGCATGTCACCATGAAGTGTATTGATTGCTTCCTTCAGAAAATAAAATTTAAGTTGTCAGTTAATTTTTCCATGGAGGAAAGAGGTGCCTATAGTACACAAATCCATCTATTTGAATGTTTATTGGATATGCTTTTTCTGTTTTGACACTTTTTGGATATGTCATAAGTGTTGCCATAGTTCCAGCTTGATATAGTAACCTATGTGTTTAGATTGTTAGTCAATGCAACATCTCAGATAGTTGCCTTAGAAGTGCATTGTGATTTTCTAGATTTAAAAATTGTGAATATTGCGTTCTTATCATTATGGTATCCACTATGAGTGCTTCAAGATGAGGCTCTGATTCATGATCAATGCATATATGGAGGCTTTGCCCTATTAAGATGACCCACTGGATGTTCATTTCTTAATTTAATATACCATTCGAACATATTTCTTTTTTGAGGATGTAAAACAAGAAGTTTCATGACAAGACCCTCCATTTGGCATGGCTGGGTTTCTTTTGTTCATTTTTATTGCATCAGCATTCACACATTGCACATATTAAAATAGTTAGAGCAGAGTTTGTATTTTTAGTGTTTCTTATGAAACTGAGTCCGTCGACCAATAACTATCTACATCATATAATAGAAATTTACTAATTACTTGTTGAGGCTATAACATACTGGATTAGCATGAAGCATAATAAGGTGCTTGTAAAATTTATATGCCAAAGAGTTGAAAAATTCATCTTATGTAATTGAATGAGAAAAAATCTAATTGCCTGTAAGTGTTTATTCTGAGGCTTATTTTATCAGGGGAATTTACCTTAGATTTTAGCAACAAAGTTTGAAGTGCTTCAGAAACTAAGCTTTATGTCAAGCAACTGAAGAATTTAATGCTATAGAAGTGGTTGCAATGAAGATTACTTTCAATATTTTAAATTCAATTGGACTTTAACTTCTATGGAGTTATAAGAAGGGTTTTTTGGAAGATGGAGAAGACGATGCTCTTTTGTGAAAGAGACATCCGTACGTCCTAATTCTCATTGAAACACACTTTAAGTAATTGACATTGTCATTATTATAAGTTGTATCAATGAGCAGGGCATCTGCAATAGTGCAAGTAGGGTTGGTAGGGAATTATATTAAGAACTTAATGAAATTGAGAATGCCTTTGAATTAGTTCTCTTTAGTCGTTAACAGAAGTAACGGGTTCTACAATCATTTGATGCAGTTTAAAATACAGTATCCACACACATTTTCCAAGACTTGAGGACTATGGCAAACATAGTTTTACAAGATTATAATTAACATGGGTGGTCTCTAATTACTAAATAAACTTTTTAAAAAACTCACGGTATCCCTTATCATGTCAGAAGGACTTCTTAATATAACGCTTTTTTGTTCCAATTCCTTATCAACAATATATTTTTGTAGAACAAAGCTCACTATATCTATAAATAGGACAAACACACAAGTTTGACGGGTTTGAGCTCCCTAGTTACACTAGGGAGATGAAATTTATAGAGTTACACCTTTGAGGTCACTTTACAATTTAAAAGCGTGTATAGTGACGGATTAAAGATGTTTTAATAAAGATAATAATTGCAAACATGCTTTATATTTTTTAAATATATCTATTTGTTTTATACCAATTTTTTTTTATGTGCCCTATATTCTGCCTAGAAATCTCACGACATTTCATATGCAACCTTGTAGTAATGGGATAACATGAGAGTGCACATTTTCTCTATTCAAATAAAGGAAGCATACTGAATTACATTATTAAATATTCTTAGTTTGTGAATCAAACAGATGGTTTCAATTAGCTCAAGGTTATGGATATTTGCACTATAAGTTTGAAAGGAATTTGTTTTCATTTCTTCTCCAATTTCCCAATAAATCTATTATTTTGAGCAAGACAAGGATTATACTTTACGGAAACAAGAAGCATGTTATATATTGTGTTATTAACATTCCTGCATAGGCACACATATATTTAAAATCAGCTGTAGTCAATGTGTAGATGTAAAATAATTTCGTTGGCAATGTGTTTGTTCCCTGTTGTAATTTCCCAGCCAATATATTATTATCAATGCCTTTTCGGGCTGTAAATATATGAAATTTTTTAATCCAAGAAATGACGTGAACATATAATTAAATCATCTATAGGTTATGGTTAGATGTAAAGTAGATTTTTTGGAAACGTGTTTGTTCCCATTCTTCTCCATTTTCCCAACCATTGTTTTGTCCATCCTTTTTTGGGTTCGAACTTTATGCAAATAAGAGGCATGCTATGTGTTTTGTTATTAACATTCATACATAAGCAAAAAAATATTTAAGATCAGCTATAGGTTATGGTTAGATGTAAAGTAAGTTTGGCAACGTGTTTATAACTTTATTCCCTTTTTACTCCATTTTATCGACCAATGTATTGTCAATGCCTTTTTGGGTTGTAATTAGATGGATAATTTTTAATCCAATGAATTATGGACAATACTTTCAAGGAAGTTATTTGGCAATGCGTTTGTTTCCCATTCTACTCCAATTTCCCAACCAATGTATTGTCAATGTTGTGTTGTATTTGGGTAGTGTAACTACATGAATAATTTTAATCTAATGAATGACGGGCAATAACAAAATAATGAGCTCAATGAGAAGATAATTGGTGGTTCTTCAAACGTAATAAAACAATGCTATTTTAAGAAGAATGGAAATTCATTAGCCCGACAAACTCAAGTGAGCCTCAACAAGAGTAAAGGAACAAAATGAAGTAAGATTAAGAGAAGTAGAAGTTGAGAAATGAATGTGATCCTCTATAGTATTAGGAGGGAAAAAAGCAATTCAAGTAAGTGGTGTAATGAAGATAAATAAGAGAAGGGTTGAATATTAAAAAGAGGAAAGGCTTAAAGATCATGGACACATTATAAACGTTTTATGTTTTTGCTTTCTTTTGTCATTTTAACCTTCTTTGGTTTGTGTTTGCCTTAAGGTTTCTTAATTTTGTAATTTTACTCTCCTTGAGGCTCAATTGTGTTTGTTGGTCTACCAATTATTACAAAGCATTGCAGATATTTATTACTTTTGTATTGTGTGATAACTTGTTAAAATAAGCAACGAGAATTATGTATTTGCTCATCTTTAAAAATGATGAGGATTATTGTTAAGCACATCAGATTGGTGGTGGTATTGACATTTATGGTAAACAGGGAGGTGGTATTCCCTTTATTTATTAGATTGTGAAGTGTTTTAGAGATAGTAGTTAGTGAATGATTTGCTAATTAATCCTTGATTTATGTTGTGTTCATATTTCATACCATAGACTATTGACTGATATCATCAAAGTTTGATAAGGTCCTATGCATAAAATGATAAAAAATTGAAAATATATAATTCATACATTTTGAAATACAAAGTATAAAAGTTGAGTTTCTCAACAAGAACCTAATATTTCTGAAAGGAACAAACAACTTTATATGCAAGGTATTTATATTTTGTGTCCTAAAGTATGATAGATATTTTGGCGATATCTATTCCTAAAGTAGAGGAACCTCTTCTTTGTAGTTATTTTGTTCTACTTATTATTATTATTATTATTATTTCTAACTTCTAAGTAATTATATCATCCATAATTCATAGGATTAGGGGGGTTATACTTCCTTTGGTCAAACTTGGCTAGTTGATGTTTAACATGATTCACGGTTTATGTCAGTGGTCAACTTGTTGGTATCATTTTGAAATAGATTTGGTAATTTATTTTGGAGTTGCTCTTTGCTTTATCACTCACTATGTGATGTAGATTTCCTTGTCTTTGAACTTGGTGAAATTCACATGCTCTAGTTTTGGTCTTATTTTCTTCAACTCTTATAATAACAACTTTCTTTCTCGAATTTAGTTTGTTATGTTGGGTAGATCAAGTTTATTTTCTTTGCTTTCTTCTAGCATTGATGGGGCAAACAACTTGATGCTTACTAAATTCAACATTGAATGAATACTTGATTACAGTGGGAGGTCCAATTTCCTTCCACTTTGAAGGCCTTGTTGTTTCTTTTAGTTTAGGTGTTTTCCTTCAACTTCTTTTTGTAGTGCAACCACACTTTGTCTTTGACTTTATACTAATAGTAGATTCTATGCTTTCTTTGATTTATATGTACTTATTTGTATCTTTCGCATTGTTTGGTGCACATGCGAATGCACTTACGTTATAAGCACATTTACCTTTATAACCTTTGTTGACATTTTTTATTTGAGATATGCTTGCAAAATTTCTATTAACAAAACACTATATACATAAAAGCATATCAAGGAAATGACCCGCAAAATGATACCAACATATATGAGGGCTATGAAATTTCTCTCCAAAACTAACTAAACAATTATTGATTACATATGAAACAAAGTCATATGTATGCTTTAATAATAATTTTTTTTTCTCAAATGGTGTTTTTTGAGTCTAAAGTTTTGGCATACTGAATCCTCTAGTAAAAGGAATTCACACAATCCACAATCTGAAGCATTAAATACTACCATTGAGATTAGAGGTGATGATGCGTCATTATGATTCCATGTGGGCTATCTTTCTTCTTGGGGTGTTTTTTGGTTGCCCTCCTTCCTCCTATTGCAACCACTTCCATGATATGGCAAAAAATGCAACGATACTTGTTAGTTGTGGGGTATTGGTGCTTGTAGTTGTGACCACATGGCTAAACTTCCTTTTAGTTACATTTTGCAAATTGCATTGTACTCTAAGATGAAGGCGTGGTTGAAGTCGAAACCCCAAACAATATTGAAATGGTGATTTATTGGCCTAAGTTATGGACCTCGCCATTGTAGTTTTGTTAAATCTATGGAAATTGTTCATCCCATGTCTTCTTTTGTTGTTGAATTCATACATTCTTAGTAGTTATGTTTCACTAGTTTTCTTTTAGTACTTGTTTTGAGAGTGAAATGTTGTGTGCCCTTCTTTAACATGCCATCCATTTTTGTCCATACCATATCCCACAATTAACTTAGGAAGTTGTCGAGTCTATTTAACTTAGGAAGTTGTTAACTATGTCTAATCTAATATATGTTTGCGATTCAAAATTCATTCGAAAGTGTGTGGAAAAACAAGTTTATGTCTTACTCTATTATTATCTCATTACAAGCTACTAATATGACCATCTTCCTAAATTTGTTGACTAGAACAAAATGTAGTCATTTTGTTTTGAGTTAGTCTTTAGATCGATAGGATTCCCATGGTGATTGACTTATTTGTACATTTAGCATTGGTTGAAGTGTATAATGTTGGAATGTCCTACTTGTGATTTGATTGTTTGGAAATCAAGCACAATGAACGTCCACTAAGTAATTTATATACAACTTGTATAATCGTAGACTTGTAGAAGTGCCTATATAGCTCCAAAGTGACTAGCTAACTTAGAATAGTGTGCTTTTATCAATGGACTTTGTGAGGATTGAGGTACAAAAAAGTCCAAGAAGCTTGTATAATGACATGTTTTCCATGGGTAGTTTTTGTGCTCCTTTATTCAATTCACAATGTACTTATTGAGTAAATTAATAATGCTAATAAGGTATCCCTTAAGACAAGATTTCTTTAGTAACTTAATAATGTTGATGAAGTAGCCCTTGAGACAACATTTTTTTGTTAACCTATTCGATGCTATATTTAATGACTAAATTGAATTGTTGCAAGTTACCCAACTTTTCAAAATTACATCCTCTACAGTTGTTGTAGTGTCTTATGGTTAATTTGAATGATGGTATCCTTGCCCAATAAGCAATTTTTTTAGTGCTTTAGAACACAATCACATGGATCTCCATATCATGCACTTGATACTTTGCTTTAACATTTGGGAACATTTTTAAGTCAAATGTTATAGGTTTGCCTCACTGGTCAAGTGTAGGTCATTTCACCTTAACATTTGGGAACATTTTAAGTCAAATGTTATAGGTTTGCCTCACTGGTCAAGTGTAGGCCATTTTGTATATCAATGCTTCTCTTTCTACTTTAAGAACTAACTTGAGTTTAGGCAGTGCAAATGTTTATGTTATGTAAAAAATTGTCTAAGGAATTTTGTTACTTATTTGTCCAAATAAAGATTTTGCTTCATTAATGCATTCAATGATAAGGGAATGCTAGTGCAGTGAGAGATGAAATGCTGAAGGTAATTTATCATCACAAAATATTTCAATAGTTTTCTAGACAATCTAGTGTTAGCTACTCAACTAAAAGATGAATCGCTTATGTGTTGATGTTTAATACACCCTTGTTAATGATATATATAACATATATGCGGTGTTGAGTACATAACCACATAACTTTTCTTCATGGTGGTTTGAAGTTTCTATTTCTTTAATTTTAACAATATGGTGTTTATTGTTGAAAAACCTCTTTCCATGTCTTACTATAAACCATAGCTTTAAAAATTCGAACCGAGCTTTGAATTGACTACCTATCTAATTTGATTTCAAACTAGAATCAGATTGAGCTAGATTCAATGAACCAAATTTGGAAAAAATACATAAAATATTTGCTTTAATGAAAAAATTATTTTTAAGATGTCAAACCATGATTTCAAACCATTAGAGACAAAATATGCAAAGTTTGGGCATCTATATACCGTGTAGTGAATATATCAAAAGGCATTAGGTGCCACATATATCAACAACAAAACACATAATCAATGAGGCTCTAAATGGTGTCTAGACTCCAAAAACAATGCTTGAGGCTATTGAGGCAGTGGCCTACTACCAATCATTGCTCAACATTATCACCCATCAAACTTATCACTGCTACTAGACATGGGATCTGTCAGCAAGAGCTACATAAACATACATTTGTCCCAGAGTGTAAGGATGATTCAAACTCCTCAAAGACATCTTGAACCTAGGTAGTAGTAGTCCATTTGACATGATGGAACAACTTGTTTTGGTCCATGATTGTTTAAACTCCTTTAGGTATTCATTAATGGACATAACCTCTTTTTGGAAAAGAGATCAACTGACTCAAATATGCCAAACAACCATCAAACGTACTATTATTAGGCCGTTGTTGCAAAACTTAGGGTTGTTGCAGAACTCTCCAAGCTCACATATGCTCACCAAAACTCAAAATTAGAGTTGAGGCAAATAGGAGGGCGAGGATTGGCTTTATAGCCAACGGGTCTATTTTGGAACATAAACAACGTTTGATTTCCTCAAAACCAATGTTAAAACCCAACCAAATCTGCCATTGTGGGTCCCTTACGCATATGAGATTAGGTTGGCTAGTTATAGTTAGAACCAATTGGTTACTATCGATTTGGTACTTAACTGATACAAACCGATGCTATGGTATAGTTAGCATACTGTTTCAATATGGTTTGAGTAGCCCAGTCGTTGCCTTTTGGAGAGTTTTTGATGCCTTATTAGGTGCAAGAATTACCATCCTCTCATAAAGTCCTATTCAAGCCTTGTACTATTCTGCATATATTTTCTCACAGTATACTTAGTGACAACTAGTTTATAAGTCTAATCTTGTTGCCTAAGTTCTCAGTTAGAAGGATGTGATACTTGTCCCTGATTATGATCTGATTTGACACTTTATAGTTAATGCACATTCTCCACATTCCACCTTTGGTGTAAGTATGATTATGTGATTGTTTATCCGTGAGAAGTACCCAATCAAACATGTTTTTTGTCGATGAACCCTTATTTTTGTTTGTTTGTTTGTTAAGCTGTTTGTGATCCTCCAGCCTTGACCTGTGGTTTGAGGAGCCACAACCTATGGGCATCTAATCCGTCAAAGTCACTCGGGGATTGCACTCGGCCTGGGCCACACTAGTGCTAAGCTGACTGGATTTTTTTAGCATGTCTCCACCCCCTAGCATAGGTCACAACCACCCCCCGTGAGGTTTGATCCTGGGTCACCTTTCTAATGAGGCCCATCCTCAATCGATTGTGCTAGTGAGACTTGACGTCGATGAAGCCTTATTATTGTCTTTTCGTTTCTTCATTTTTTACTATCATTTTTTGATAAGAAAAGATATTTATTTATAACAAACTCCCTAATAGTAACCCTGAGTACATCCAAATATACATAAGAGGCTTCCAACACTATTGATGTTCCCAAAATTCACTATTAGAGCTACTATAAACTCGCTATCATAGAATCATGTCATGTGTGAAGTATTTTCACTTTTACTCCCATTCCATCCATTATAAGAAACTTGCTTGCTCAAAGGGAATTATCCCATGAATGTATGTTTTAATGAGGGATGGAAGGTTATGCAAAAATATCTATGGCTTGTCCTCACCCATGTTTTATCCAACCTATTTGCATGATGAGATTATCATGTCCCATTCGATGTAAGAAATATTGTTTTCTTGCCTTAGGGAGAGAGAAGCTTGTCTAAGTCCTATGCACCTCTTCAAAACTTCTTTTCCATTTGACATGGAAAACCATTGTTGGGTTATACATGTTTGTAATGAACAAGGTTCGTGTACATAGTGGAATATTCATAATATTTGGAATTTGTAAATAACCATAATAGGACAAATAATATTATATATAAGAAAGTTGAATGGACATGAGATATAATATATTTACAAATGAGAGCCCTATTTATATACTAGGCAAGGTGCCCTTTCACGAATAGTCATGTATTAACCAATAGACATGTCCTTTCATGACTTATTAATTTATAATTTATAATTATTATTTATATTAGATATTTATGTTTGTCACATTGCCTTTCCCATTAGAAAAGCCTTGTCCTCAAAGCTTATTAATGAAAAGGCTTGATATCTTTTATTGTCTCGAATATCTTCTTGTCTTGGAATTGTCATTTTCAATGATACAAGACGATATGAACTTCTGAATGTGGCACATAATTGTCGCAGTGTGAAATGATCTAACTGTCCCAAATTAATCTTTTGTGGTATCTTGCAATTATTGGAATCTTGAGATGAGTTGTTATCATAAGACTGGATTATGATAACATCGATATTCTTGGGAACATAAGTCACTTGTTTTTGATCTTAAGTGACAAAGATTTGCAAACTGGTTCAGATGTATGCTTTTATGATTTGAGCATTGATAAGAAGTTATTGTGATCTGATTTACGCTTGCCCTATTTGTGGCAATTTCTTGATTTACTTGACGTATCTGATTTTCTTCAGGTACAGAAGTCACTTGGTTAATCGTTGGATCTTCACTTGAAATTTTCATCGTTTGAATTGCAACATTTGAGAATGTGTTCATTCTAATTGGATTGGAATCTTTCTGAATCGTGATATTATCCGAATTAATGTTTGTTACCTTTTCTTCAACTTGGACTATTACATCTGAAGACTTCGATGCTTCTTTCCTGATAAGTTCTAATTTTTTTTTCAATGATTTCTTATCATTTTTAAGTTTCTTAATTTGAGTGAGTAGACATTGATTATGATTTCTGAGACGCAAGAATTCTCTTGTTTTTCATTCATCAATCTTATTTTCAGAGTTTTGACATTCAAATTTTTCATCTTTTAAACCTCAGACTTGTTGTAATAACCTTTGATTAATGTTTTTAAAGTTATTTTCTTTTTCCTTCTTCGATAGATTCTCATTTAATTTCTTCTCGAGACATTGCTTTTCTTGTTTTAATTTTTGCTTTATAGCTTTACATTTCTTGACTAGTGTAAGTAGTTTATGGTTGTCATCTTTTAAGTCAGAAATTTCTTCGTTTTTATCTATAGTAACTTCATTAAATTCTTGTTGCGTCTTGGGTATTGACTGTTGATTGCCTTAACTAATTAGCTTTGATATATCGTTTAGGCCCTTGGATGAAGGTACTTTCGAATTGGACTTTACTATAATGTCCTTAAATGCCACCTTTTTTTATTGAGAAAAGTTAAAAACTTTTTTTCTATGTTTAATATCAAAGTACCTGTTCTTCAAACTAAGATAAACCGAAAATTATGTTGAATTCTTTTTCATACATAGTTACGACAATGAATTGAAATATACATTCATAATGATCAATTGCCACTTGTAAATCATTAATTTCATACTCTTTCTTGCCAAAAATATCTTCTCTTTCACCTATATTTGGCTTTGGAATTAATAGTTTATTCTTCAAATTAATATTGATGTAGTTTTCCTTGTCGCTTGCGCTAATAACGATATTAATCTATTTCTCTTGGATACCCCCTTTTATTATAAATAATTTGTGATTGGATGAGTGATATAGGAAAATCTTCCTTCCATTGTGTCTAGATTATAATCCATTCCTTTTTCTTCAGTGATTGACTCCATTTTGTGTTCATCGATAATTTCGTCAACGATAATTTGACCAAGGAGTTTATATATTCTCCGTATGAGAGACCACTTCTTCAACATATTGTTAACATATAATTTGTGATAAATAGTGCCTTAATTTACCAAATTCTTCAATAATCTTTGTTTTACCTTTTTTTTAACCCTTTTATTATTATTGTCATTAGTTTATAAATCACTTCTTCTTTTTCCTTGTTTTTTCCTTGTAATTTCTTTTTATATGAGCTTTAAAATATAAAAATTTATTCCTTTTGACTTTTCCGAAATATCATTCTTATGATTCTCTTGATCCCTGTTGAATTTTGAAATGTCCCCTCTTTTAAATTTTGAATTAAAATTTTGGGAAATTTTTAATCAACTTTAATATTAAAAGTACCTTTTTCATTGAAATTTAAAAAACTTGATTTGATATCTTTAAAAAGTTTTCATGTTTTACGTCGACAACAACTTGATTAATAGAGTGACTGATTAATTTTATGGAAGCTTATAACACTTGGAATGGAGTCTTATATAACTCAACACGACCAATTATCTCGTTAGGTGGCATGGACTTGCTTTACAGACCCTGTGGTCACATTAATAATGGTCAAGGCAGTTTCCAACAAGTCCAATGATTTTTCAAGCAGATCGAGTATACAACAACGACTACACAATACAACCCTAGCGAGATTTTATTTCAAGAGGATTGTGGTTATATAATTTGTGCCTAGATTCCTATGCCCACGAGCTCCCATAAAGATTCAATCATGAGATTGCAGCCACAACAATGGTTACCTGGATTCCTGTGCTCATAAGCTCTCGCGAAGATGTAATCATGAATTGGAAGTAGAATTAAAGGTTACAACTCTTCTAATGTAATTATCCTATTCCACATACTTGACATATCACTTGTGGATAGTGTCAGAGAGACTTTGTCTTTTGTGGAGGAGTTTGTCCGCTAACGACGATGGTGTATGCAGCCAGCGGTGATGGCTTGCTGTCGGACGACATCCACTGTTGCAAATCACTAAATCACATTTTTTGATTATTTTTTATGTAACCCTTTTTTATTTTTATTTTTTGTTGGTTTGACCCACTAGGATTTGAACCTTGAATCTCATTGTTTACATAATACTTCATATCATGGCAATTGCTAAGTGAGCTACTCCGATGGGCCTACTTTTTATTTTTATTTTTATTTTTTTGATCTTTATATATATATATATATATATATATATATATAAGGAAAATCATAATTTTCTTTAATAAGATGAAAATTACATGCTTAAGGATCCAAAAAAAGACGGCCAGAAATCTGCTATGCATAAACAATTGTAACCTCTAACAAAGTGCTCAGATATAGTTCAGTGTTTATCAAAAGCCCTTCCAAATTACTGTTTAAAAGATTCTTTTAAAAAAACCATATACATATACTTTTAAACTGTAATAGCATGTCAACCATAACTTGCAAAAACTAAAGACAAAAAGCAAAAAAGACCATCAGAAGGTAGTCCTGTTTGTGAAGATGTTGTCTTGTCATGCCCGAACTGCCTTATCCTGCACACCCTCTATGAAGGGCATGTGAGAGTAACCGTAATGATCATAAACTATTTGTTTAGTGATCTGCCATATGCCCTGGGCTTGTTGCACGTCTTCCTTGGATAGTGTATTAGAAATTGAGTTTCTTTCCTTGTATATATGATGATAAGATACATGGTCAAAATTCGTCTTCAACATTAAGACTTCCTCCAAGATGGGCTTGAGTGTGTGCATGTAATAAATGGATTGTTCATTGAACCAATTTACTACCCCACACGAGAATCACCAAATACCTGTAGTTGTTGGCTCCCTCTTTCAACAACAAAAATGAGAAGAAGTTTTAAACTTACGACCTTGACCACCTTTTAACTTGAAGGAGTGATTTTTGTTTATATGAAGAATGGCTTCTCCACAACAAATGCCTCCTTCTTGAGATGACCCACCGAAGTAGACCCAAGGCTGCGTTCTCTCCTCCTATTTCTCCACAATAGTACATGATGTAGTGTAGGATTTATCCTCTGGAATAAGCTCATAAGAAATTGCAATTACTTGTGCAAAAATCCGATCTGGACATGAAGCTTTCTCATTAAAAATAACATAGTTTCTACCCATCCAAATGCCCTAGCATATGATAGGAGATAGGTTTCTAAGTTTTTTGGGGGAAGTTGAGTTCCACCAAGAGATCCACGCCATAGCTAAAGACTCCCCCTGCCAACAAAAACCCATAGATAAGATGTTACGAAACGAAGCCCATACAAGACCTGCAATCGGGCAAAATAGAAATAGATGATTCATTGACTCTTCAGCCACCTTAAATAAAGGATACCAACTTGGGCTTGCTAAACATCATTTTTTGAGATTTTAACATGTTGGGATTTTGTTTTCCAATAGATACCAAAAAAAGAGACGAGCCTTTGTTGGACGTTTAAGCTTCCACACAGGCTTCGACCACCATGCTACCTCCCTAGGCTCTTTTTCAGAGTTAATATAAAGATATCCTTCCTTTGCAATATATTCCCCAAATGAGGAGTGAATCCATTGGAGCTCGTCATCCTTGTCTTGAATCTTGGCATGAGAAATATTTAGAGAGGTAGTGTAATCATGGCATCTCTGATGCCATTCCTTAGGCATATTAAGGTCCCAAGGAGAGAGGCAACCGTGTGCCCATATTGTCGAGTTCTCCAGGTCAGCCACATGGTTTAAATCTGATACCCCTCCCCACATCCAACCCATGGGTCTAGTTTGATCTTCACTCGCTCCCTCGAGCCTATTTTCCACTCTATACCTTTTTCTATGATGTTAAAAGATTCGACCATTGCTTTCCAGACAATCGAAACATTTAATCTGCTTTTGTTGGGATTCCTTATCTAGTCCTCCAGGGAACTGGGAGAAATATATTTCTTGTAAACCACCTTTGCCCAGAACTGGGATGTAGAAATCAGTCTTTGACCTACCTCTGCTGCTAGAGCCCTTGAAAAAAGGAACATGTTATTTAGACCTCGTCCACCCCATTTCTTTGGGAGAGCAATCTTTTCCCAATTTACCCATGAGAACATGCTTCTTCTTTAGCACCCATCTGCAAGAATCTGCAACAACTTTTTCTAACCAGATTTAAAATTCTCTTTGGGATTCATGACAAAGACATCCAAAAAACTGGGATTGCCTCTAACAGACTTTATGAGTACTAGCCAACCAACATGAGAGAGCCATCTGAAGCACCAACATTTCAGATGTTTCTCGATCTTTAGCCATCATAAGCCAATTTCTAATATTTTGATTATTTAAAATATATATATATTTTGATTATATATATATATATATATATATATATATATATATATATAATATATATATATATATATTTCATCTTTTTAATGGCGAAAGGCTTGATGCAGAATGGAGAATCCTCCAAAAACTTTGTTTGGCCAAAGCCTCAATCGAACGACAACGAACTTGGCGAAGGGTTGATGGCCAAAGCCCATGATTGGAGAACAAGGCTTTGATACCAATGCAACAAACAAGATTCTTATACGCAGCGAAATATTCAAAATATCTGCAATATGTAAATGTCAAAAGCAAGACAAACAATATTATATTTAAGAAAATTGAATGCACATGAGATATGATATATTTACAAATGAGGGTCCCATTTCTATACTAGTCAAGGTGGCCTTTCACGACTAATCATGTTTCAACTAGCAAACATGTCCTTTTATAACTAATTAGTTTATAATTATTAATTATTATTTATATTATATATTTATGTTTGTTACAATGTTACTACCCTCGATGACTTTCCAACTCAATCCCCTACTCTTATCGCTTAACCCCACCGCTTGTTACTCGTTTTCCTTAGGGGACATTAAGAGAGGTATTTGTGGTTTGAATTTGAGGAGAGAAGTAAATGGATAGGGTTTCTAGCTTGAATTTCTCAAGGATGGTTTAGATTGTCTTATGTGCCATATTGCTAATCTCTTCAAGGAGGTAGTTTGCTTTGATTTCCCCCCATTATGGTCAAAAAGTGAGTCACATGGTTTGCATTTATTTTCAAATTTTGGGATAGGAAATTTGAAAAAAGCTCACGAGTGTAAAATTTGATAAAGTTTGCCAACAACCTTGATAATGACAATTATTTTGATTGCATTGTTTTGGGAAATGTAACCAATTTCAGTCTTAATAATTGTTGTACTCATTTCAACATGTATCCTATGTAACAAACAAGAAAAGAAGAAAGAAAATTATTATTATTATTATTATTATTAAAGCATGGGTTTCATGCTCATTATTGATGGTATTTTAGGTAAAAGCATGTTCTTCATGCTTATAGGGTTTGCTAGAGTTTAGGATTTATTGTCATGAGTCAATGGAGTCAAAATCATGTTTATAAGACCTTTTCAGGCAATTTGTAATTGTAAAAAGAATTATTTGTTGAGTTTAGAAAGTTGTAAATCTCCGAGAGTACAAGTCGGCCTTGGGATCTTCAAGTCAGCCTAAAGGAGGGAATTTGACCCCTTGAGAAGGATATATAAAGAGTAGTTTGATTTCATTTGGAGACACACTCACTCACAAGTTTGATCTACAAGAAGAAGTTCGATCTATAGCTAGGTCGTTGCAAGAAGGAGAGCGAAGTGCAAGGAGAAGGAAGAAGGACAAATTTTCTTGGTTTCTCGGCTCTATCTCTCTCACACGTGCGAAAGTCTGGGGTTTTTGGGCTGCAGGAAGAGGCCAAAGTTGCAGGACCGAATTGCAGTAGGACGAAGTGCAACATCTTGTAGCTGGGGAGAAGGAAACTCTGTCTAGACCTAACTGATCTTAGGAAGAGCTGTCTTGCTCTTGGAAGGTCCCAGAGGGAGGCTAAATTAAGGTTTTTCCAGGAGCTACAAGGTCAAAATTGCAGGGTCGAAGTTGCAGATCGAGTAGTAGTATGTGTAGCTGGTAGGTCGAAGTTGCAGTGTGTAGCAGTTTTGTGCAGATTCAAGGAAGGACTTGACGAAGGGCTAACTTGGTATTAGGAGAAGGACCTAGTTTTGTGTAGATTCAAGGAAGGGCTTGAGGAAGGGCTAGCTTGGTATTGAGAGAAGTACTTGGTCTAAGGATTGGGTCTTTGTATCTCATTTGAAGCAGATTCTAAGAAGAGGAGAGTTTTCGGGCTGTCCTCTTAGAGGGGTTTTGCCTTGACTGAGAGCTTATATTTGTGTCCTCTTTTGTTGTTGTTGTTTCTTGATATTGTTTGATGAACAAATCTAACTAAAAGAACATAAAGAAGATAATTAAGATTCGCAAGCAAGTATCAAGGTTAAAGGAAATAAGTATATTACGCTGCCATTATCGATTTTACAACATGGTACCAAAGCTATGGTGAACAAGGAAGGCAGCGGGATGAACACTAAGAGGAGTTGCTTATAAAAAGATAGAAAACTCTCGAAGCTTGAAAGAAGAAGACCACAAGGAGAGTTGTCTCTTGAAGAATCTGTTTAAAGGATCATAGGTAGCCCTTATAATCTAGGGTTTCTACATTGAAGAAGATCAAGGCTACATCAATCTCACAAGGAAGGTGTTGATCTTGCAAGGCGTCAATCTTGGAAGTTGTTGGAGGAATCCTAGATAACATCTTTCAAGGACATCATCAAGAATTCTTCGAAGGTATTGAAAGAATCAAGAAGGTTAGAGACATCATCAAGGAGAATTGTAATCTCAAGTAACATATTATTACATCATGCTTGAATCTTCAAGTCAAAGGAGTTTTTTTTGCAAAGAAAGTAACAAGCTCATTGGGGGTATCAAACTATCTAGCACGAAAGAAAAGGATTGACTTGATACTCACAAAACAAGTAATGGGATATGTTATTGGAGAGGTTACTGAACCTGAGAAAGATACGACACAAAACTAACAAAATACAAGAAAGGGGAAGTAGTAGCTCAAAAAATCATAGTTGAATCAGTTAAGGATTCTCTTGTTCCGTTTATTGCAAATCTGTAGACTTCCAAGGTCATGTATGATAAGCTAGTGAATTTGTATTTCTTAAGTACAACAGGTTAAAAGATGTCGTTAAGAAACAAGTTGTTCTAAATGAAGAAGTCAAAGGATTAGGATGTGGCATCCTTCCTCGTGAGTGTCTCTCAACTAAGAGACCATCTGCAAGGACTTGTAGAACCTATTAGTGATTCAGAAGTAACCATCTGTGTACTAAATGCATTGCCACCAGAATGGAGCAATTTTGCAACAAGTATATACTCCATGAAGGATTCAACTTCATTTGAAGAGTTGTGGGCGCATTGTATATTGGAAGAATCAAGAATAAAGGTTGTAACGAACAAAGTTCGTCCTCCAAGTTAAATACTCCAAAAGACTTGGAATATGTAGATCTCCATTGAGATACAAGAATATATATTAAAATGTATGAGTAAGAATGCTGTTACAATTGAGAGAGGGGCCTGCTTATATACCAAGCAAGTGTCCTTTATGAATGATCATGTCTCCTTAGACATGTTTCTTTGTTTAACTAATTATTATTTATTTACATATTATTATGTTTATTATTTATTATCTATATTTATTACTTATACATAATTATATTCATAACATTGGCTTCCTCTTCAAAAATCTTTGTTCTCAAAGCTTGTTAGGAAAGGAGCAATCTCTTTTTCTGCTACAAATGTTTTCTCGTCTCGGGTCAGTCACCTTTGTCGATACAAGCTGATATGATCCTTGGAGTGATAAATAAAATTGTCAAATCGAAAATGAATCTGACCATCTTAGATTAATTCTTTGTGAAATCTTATGATCACTAGAAATTTGCAATGAATTGTTATCATTGGACTGGATTCTGTGAACTTTAGTATTCTTGGGAACATAAATTTGTTGTTTTTGTTTTGAGTGATACTACTATGTATATTGATTGGAAAGTCTGCTCTTGTGATTCAGATGTCAATAAGGAGTTCTTCTAGTTGGACTTTCCCTTATCATGTTAGTGCTAGTTCCCTGATTTCCTTTAGGTGTTGTTGTTGTTGAGTTGGCATCATCATTTGGAATGTTCATCATTTGAGCTGCAACTTTTGAATATGTTTTAACTTATTTTGGTTTCTCATCCTCTTGAGTTGTGATATTAAATGGATCAATATTTGTTCCTTTATCTTCAACTTGGACTGATGACTTTGACACTTTCGTGATAAATTCTTCTAACTTGTTTTCCAATGATTTCCTATCATCCTTAAGTTTCTTAATTTGATTGAGTGGACTTCGATTATGGTTTCTGAGACGTAAACGTTCCTCATTTTCTGAGTCAACTTTATTTTGATATTCAAGTTTCTCAACTTTTAAACACTTGATTTGTTCTAATAACTTTTGCTTAAGGTTCTTTAAGCATACAGTTTCTTCTTCTTTTCTTGATAGACTTTTGTTGAGTTTCTTTTCAGAAATTTCCTTTTCTTGTTCTAATTGGTGTTTCTTAGCTTTGCATTTTCTTACTTGTGTAAGTAGCTTTTGATTATGCTCCTTTAAACATGAATTTTCCTTATTTTTGTTGGATATGACTTTTTCAAGCTCTTTTTGCTTTTTTGATATTGTTTCTAGATTCTCTTGAAACATTAGTTTCGAAATATCCTTAAGATCTTTTGCTGAAGGCGTTATCAATTTTGATTTCGTTGTCATGTCTTGGAATGTGACCATCTTAATCTTGTAAATGAACATCAATAATTTCTTTTCTGTGTTTAGAATGAACGTATCTAATTCCTTGAACCAAGGTCGACCAAGAATTATGTCAACCTCTTTGTCAAGCATAGTTACGACATGAAAATGAGATAGGTATTCATAATGATCAATTGTCACTTGTAAATCATTAATTTCATATTTTTTAATTCCAAAAAGACCACCTTGTTTGCCTATATTTGGCTCTAGAATTAATAGTTGATTTGCGAAATTAATATTAATGTAATTATCCTCGATGTTTGGATTAATAGCGATACTAGTCTCTTCCCTTTGGATACACCCTTTTAATCTAAATAATCTAAAATCTTCCTTCTTTTATTTTCGAATTAGGCTCCATTTTTGCTTGTTGATAATTTTTAGTACACTCATATATTCTTCTTTTCTTTTATTTTTTTCAAATAAACACCCTTTTTTTATTCAATATATATGTGTGTGTGTGTGCATATTATTACTCCTCTTTTATTTTTTTAATTAATTTTAATAATACTTTTTTTTTTCTACGTCACCTTTGACTTAAAAATTTGCACTCCAATATTAATATCACTTTATGTAGGGCCTGCCTTATTTAATATCTTAGATACAAATCTAGGGTTTCAATATTATCCCTTTCACTTTATACCTTTATATCATATATATTTGTTTTCAAAGCTTATTGTGAAACTCTAGGACGATAGCAATTTGTATGAAATCGTGCCAAATGTTACAGGGCGGCTAGTTGTATGACCATGGAATTAATTAAATTACAGTGTTATGAATCTCTAACAAATAGGGCTAGCGAAAAGAAGGATTTGTTGGACGGTGGAACAGGGAAACTGTGACGACAAAGATTGTTGGATTAATGCAAGTCGGACGACATTTGTTGCAGTACAAGTGGCTATGCAAACATGATGGGTGGTGCAACAAGTCGGTCAACGATGCGTTGCAGCGGAAGAGCGAAGGCACAATGGTTACCCTCGTTGTGGCTGTGCGATATGTGAAAGTGTTGGCACAAGGATGGCGTCGACATGGTACGATGACTGGTCACACTTACTAGCCTTATCATCGCATGTGGTGGTCTAGGAGCTCTAGTGGGAGTGTGTATGATGTGGATGATAGGCAGGTAGGTTAATTTGGATGAATGGTGCACTCTAACGGTTTGATGGATGGTGTTGACGGGAGCAGTGACAGGGTCAAGGATGGCTTGGCGACAGTGAGAAGAAGCACAGATATTACAGATCAACGAGTTAGGCATGTAGCGTTGGGGTAAGGTGAATACACAGTCGGACATATTTTGCAACTGACTGTTGTTTGGATTGCGGATATCGGTGGGTGCAGTAGAACAATCATAACACTATTAACGATGGTGGTTGCTTGCAGGGTGTGGGCTCGGGTCGTGCGGTGGAGATTGATGAGCATTGTCAGCCAGGGAAGGTTTGTTTGTTTTTATTATATATATATATATATATATATATATATATATATATATATATTTTTATTGGTTTGATTTATATGTATATACTTTGTTTTGATCTCTTTTTTTTTTCGAATTTTTGTTGTTTTTTATAATTTCTTTTTTCTATGTTGTTTATTATATTTTAACCTTTAATAATTTTTTTGACCTTTTTTTTGCTTGGCGATAAATGGTGAATGTTCCACTATTGAGCAAAACACTTCAATGACGACGACAATCAAGTTGACGACGAGTTGATGGCCAAGGTCGGGATCAACCAACATGGCTTTGATACCAAATGGAACGAACAAAGTTCGTCCTTAGTTAAATGCTCCAGAAGACTTAGAATATGTATATCTCCATTGAGATACAATAATATATATTAAAATGTATGAGTAAGAATGATGTGACAATTGAGAGTGAGGGGCTTGCTTATATACCAAGCAGGTGTCCCTATATGATCGGTCATGTCTCCTTAGACATGTCTCTTTGTTTAACTAATTATTATTTATTTACATATTATTATGTTTATTATTTATTATCTATATTTATTACTTTTACATAATTATATTCATAACAAAGGTCAAGGATGATATGGATTTGATGAGTAGTCTCAACCCTTTCTAGCCCGAGTCAAGAAGATGAAGAAAGGGAAGTTTGGTAAGTCCAAGAAGAAAGCCATGTCCAAGTTGCAATGCTTCAATTGTAATGAATTTGGACGCTTTAAGAGCAACTGTCCAAACAAGCAAAACAACAAGAGAAAGGAAAGGTTCAAACGAGTGAAGCTCACGTAGCTAAAGTGGTTGGAGAACTTGAGAAGAAGGCAAAGGAGGAAGTTAAGGATCTCTACTACTAGAGAAGGTTCACTGACTGTCATGTTTTCTGAAGACTAATCTTTCTTTTAAGATAGTATGGTTTGCATAGCATCATAGAAAGAAGCATATGATAGTAACATGTCTAGAATTTACATGATTAAGTTGCTTTATAGGGATCATCTAGATAGATGGATAGATAAATCATTGTTACATAATACTCATCTAGGTATTGTCTAATGTCAGACAAGGCAGTAACTCCTCAAAAACAATTCGTTGATATTCATTCAGGTTGGTCTTTATTATATACATGAGGGAGATGTTGTTCGTTTCATCTCCCGGTGACTATTCATATTCTCTATTATTTATTTACATCAATTTCACTTATTCACCCAATCCTGATGATTAGGTGTCAACATTCCCCCCCTTAATCTGAAGGGATGTTGGTAAGTCCAAGCATCGTTCTAAATCTTTCAAGCTTTTCTCTTCCGAGCGCTTTGGTGAAGATGTCTGCAATTTGCTCATTAGTGGAACAATGGCGGAGATGGATTGTTTTGGCCTCAACATGATGTCGAATCAGATGATATTTAGTATTGATGTGCTTCGTTCGATCATGGAACTTTGGATTCTTGGCCAATTTTATTGCCGAGCTATTGTCAATCATGAGTGGAGTTGATTGTACTTGTTTTACCTGCAAATCTTTAAGAATTTTCCTAAGCCACACAATTTCTTTTGTTGCCTCAATTGCTGCCACATATTCTGCTTTTGTTGTGGAATTTGCTGGAACTGATTGTTTGCGTGATCTCCAGGAGACAGTTCCTGATCCAAGACTCATAGCATAACTTGAAGTAGATACCCCAGTTTCTTTTTCTCCATTGAAGTCTGAATCAGAGTATCCAATCAACTTGAAGTCGTCCACCTGTGTATATTTGATTCCAAAGTTTTGAGTTCCCTTCAAGTACCTTAGAACTCTTTTTGCAACAGACCAATGTCCCTCATAAGGCTTTTGCATAAACTTGGAGAGGATTCCAACAACAAACGAAATGTCTGGTCTGGTAGTAGTTAGGTAGTTGAGATTTCCTACAAGCTGTCTATACTTTGTTGCATCCTCAAATTCTTTTCCTTCAATGGATGTGAGCTTTAAGTTTTGTTCCATTGGAGTATTAAGAGGATTGCATTCTGTCATGTCAAACCTGTTCAACAGATCTCCAGTGTACATCTTTTGAGAAAGAAATATGGACTTCAGATGTTGAGTTACTTCAATACCAAGATAGTAATGAACATAGCCCAAATTAGTCATTTCAAAACCTTTCCTCAATTCCTTCTTTATGGATGCAATGTAGCTTTCATTGTTCCCTGTCATCAAAGGATCATCTACATATACCATAAGATATACAACTGTTTTGCCAACTTTCTTGACAAATAAAGTTGTATCATCAAGATCATAATGTTTGAAATTGAGTTTCAGAAGATGCTCAGTTAGTTTTTCATACCAGGCTCGCGGTGCTTGTTTGAGGCCATACAAGGATTTCACAAGTTTGCATATTTTATGTTCATGTCCTTTCATAGGAAATCCTTCAAGCTGGGACATAAAAACATTCTCTTTTAGATCTCCATTCAAGAAAGCAGTTTTTACATTCATTTGATGGACTTTCCAACTGTTCTGAGCTGCTAGGGCAAATAGTGTTCGGATGGTAGCCCATTTTGATGTGAGGGCAAAAGTCTCCTCATAATCGATCCCTTCCTTCTGTGCAAAACCTTTTGCCACAAGCCTGGCTTTGTGCTTGTCAAGTGAGCCATCTGCTTTATACTTGTTCTTGTAGACCCACTTGCAACCAATTGGTTTGGTTCTTAATGGAGGATCAAGCAGCTTCCAAGTGCCATTCTTTATGAGGGTATCATACTTCTTTTGCGTCGCTTCTTTCCATTCATCACGAGAAGCAACTTTTCTAAAGGAAGTTGGTTTGAAATCTATAGACAAATTCAATTCACAATCATAAGAAACATCCATATCAACAGGTGAATCAGAGTCATCTACATCACCTCCATTTTATCAGTTTGAATTTCTAGTTCCTGTCTTTCCAACCTCATCAGGAAGAATGCTTTCAAGTGTCTTTGTCAGCCACTTTGGGGGACCTTTCTCAGATGGTCCAGGCTACTCTGTTGATTGAGTTGGGACTGAATCAAGATTGAGTCTCCCAATTCTATCAATCACATCACTTAAAGCATCATCCGCTGTTGGAGTTTCATGCGGGGGAGAGACTTCTTTAGAAGAAGATTCCACATGTTGATCTAGTATAGGAATCCCCCCTTCAAGATGTGGAATCTGATTATCAAATTCTTGAAATGATTTTGCATTTGTGAATCTATCCAAGCGATCAAGTTTGCCGCTCAACAACATTGTCAGTTTTGGATGATTCAAGAAAGATTACATCTCTAGATACATCAAACTTTTTATTGACTTCATCATAGAGACGGTATGCTTTGGAGGTGTTTGAATACCCCAGGAAGATACACTTATGACTTCTTGCACCAAGTTTGTTTCTATGTACCTTTGGTATCAAAGCATAACAGGTGGAACTAAAGACCCTGAGATGCTTTACCGAAGGAACATGCCCACACCACATTTCATATGGAGTCTTGTTTCTAATAGCATTAGATGGACATCTATTCTTTATATATACAACACATAGAACTGCATCAGCCCAAAACATCAATTTTACATTTTTGAAAACATCATGGAGCGCACCATATTTAATATTGTCCTATTCATTCTTTCAGCTACACCGTTCTATTGAGGATTATAAGGTACAATTGTTTGATGTTTGATCCCATGTTGGCGAAGATAGTTTTCAAATTCATTTGAAGTATATTCTTTTTGATTATTAGTGCGAATAGAGCCAATATGAGATTGTGCATCATTTTCAATCCATGTAAGAAAGTTCTTGAATGTTTGAAAAGCATTAGATTTGTTCTTTAATAAATAAACCCAACACATTCTGGTGTAGTCATCAATAAATGTCATCATATATTTATTTCCATT
>APFE031720216.1:419048-430745 GCA_000404065.3 Pinus taeda
AAGCTTGCCATCAAACATATGAATGGAGTGACCTTGCTGGTGGATGTGGACCAAGGACAACAAGTTTCTCTTCAGCTGTGGGAGATATAGAACATGATGCAGTGGGAAGTATGGAAGACCAGATAATTTAAGCCTGATTGTGCCAAGCCCTGATGGCTTGATTTTTTTATTGGTTTGCAAAGTATACTGCTCCATCAACATTGTTTGTGAATTCTTCAAAAAAATCTTTTCTATGAGTCGTGGCAAGTTGCCCCTGAATCAAGCAACCAATCATTTTTCCAAGAAGTAAGTGAAGCATTAAATAAATCTTCATCTACTTCGATAACATTGTGCCACAACATAATGAGCTGATTTAGGTGCTTTACCTCTGTCCGTATCATTAATTTTACCTTTGGGTTGATTTCTTTGCTGCTCAATTTTGTCCCAAGGTAACTTGCATGTAGAGGCATCATGTGATCCATTTCTTTTGCAGCGTATGTAGTGCCAATCTGACTTTTCTCCTTAAGAGTGTCTACCCCCTTGCCTCTGAAATATCATCCTCTTCCTCTTCGACCACCTCTTCCTCTGGAAGAATCTTGGGCAAGATTCTTTTCTTTATGAGCAAGGCACACAACCTCTTTAGAAGATTCAGGGGCTGTCTTCTTTCCAAAAGCTTTCTCTCTTTCAGCAAATTTTTTCACAAGAGAGTCAAAGTTAATATCTTTGAGATTTCCATTTGCTTGCAATGACTCAAGATAATTGGAGTAAGTAGGATAAAGTGCCTTGAGAAAAGCAATAAGAGGAATATCCAATTCAACGTTAGTGGCTTTGATATCATCCATTATAGATTTTACTTCGGATGCAAGAGCAAGAGGATCATTATTTTGTAATTCAAGAGTGAAGAGTTTAATCATGAGTTGAACAACTTCAAGTGCAGAATGTGAGTCATAGAGTTCTTTCAGCTTTTGTAAGGCTTCGAAAGCAATTGAAAATGGCGTAATATGGCGACTCACCTCTTCACATACAGATGCTGCAATTAATTCATAGGCTTTGCTGTTCTTATTTTCCCAAATGGCGAACTCTTTGTCTGAGGTAGGTTGTTCTTGCTCTTTGTCTCCGTCTCCAATACACACTCCTTTCCACAACTCATTGAAAATGAGGGTGTGTTTTATCATCTGGGACCACTCAGGATAGTTCTCGTTGCCAGTGAGAACTATTCCCACAATATATATGATTGAATGCACATTGTAAAAAAAAAACTTCTGTTGCTAAGAAAAAACGATTTTGATAAAGGTATTAGAGCAGATATCAAAGTGCGTTTGAATACCCACTGCGTTTCATTATAATGCTATATTTCAATATAGTATTATCATACCAAATCATAAAAACGCTGTCATAAAAACCATGTCAGAGAACTGGCGGTATGTCTTGTGTAATATTACACCACAGTTATATTAAAAAACACCTGTAGCATGGTAATATTCTGGACCAACGTATATATGAAAACAACATTCAAAAATCCAATATATTTGAGTTTACCAAATGAATCCCTTCAAAACAATTCCGCTGCTTCACGTCAATGCACAAAGTTCAGAGTGGCGCACCATTTCGCACGTATCATTTCAGATTCAACATTGTAGGCCTTATGTGTTCATCTCCACATCTGTTATGAGACCAACAATGCTACACTACCCTCTGTCCACTTCCGTTTTATACATCGATGTATTTTGGGAATGAGACAACGTAGCGGATAGGTGTTATGTCGCAATAGGATGGCAGTCTATGGGCAGTAGCATAAGGGGGCACCGTCAAAAGGGAGCACCGTTAGGTTGCAACATACCAGTGAACACAGTATTGAACATAATGAGCCATTGCTCTTAGTTTATCAGCACACCGAGGCAATGTGGAGTTGAGCACAGTTAGCAGAACTGCGTGCCTGCAACAGTATTAATGCGTGCCTGGAGTAGAATTGTAAATTCTATCATCAATGGAACGTTGGTCATCAACGTTTGCGTGGAGACTGAGACGGTGAGACAGTGCTGTATGGTGTATTCAACAGCGTAAGGAACCTAGAACATGGAGAACTAAAGTTTGAATGATAGACATAGCATGAATATATGGTTTTAGTCATGCGTGCCAAGGCTCTGGAAGATGAAGGGTTTTACCAGTTTGGTAAGCTTTCACCCAAAGTGATGGGAGTAGGGCCTCCTTCTCTCGAGCGGGCAGAGAATGAATATGGTTTTCCAAACCTAACCATCTGTTGGTGAGCGTTATGTAAAAAACAAAGTCAGAGCGGAGCAGAGAATAATGCCATGTTAGATAATAATGGTAAATCGCAGATGGAGCAGGTCTGGCAATGGAGCGCTGTTATAGCAACATGGAGAGAGCAACAAAAGCTCAAGCGTTACTGAGATTATCAGGCGGAGGGAAGACTCTGATTATCATGCAGAGGGAAGACCCAGATTACTGAAAAATGGCAGAAGGGAGTTACAATGGCAGTTAGAAGCCAAAAAATGGCACTGGCTCCAATACCATGTCAGACCAGGCAGTAACTTCGCAAAAACAATTTGTTGATATTCATTTAGGTTGGTCTTTATTATATACATGAGGGAGAGGCTGTTCATTTCATCTCCCGGTGACTATTCATATTCTCTACTATTTATTTACATCAATTTCACTTATTCACCCAATCCTGATGATTAGGTGTCAACATCTAACATTGTGTTAAAGGTTGTCATCCTGCCTATTTGAATCATCATGATTCAGGAAAAGAACAAACATTACGGAAAGTTCTTGGGAAAAGCACTATGACAAGGATTAATAGACATTCCATGTAATGTGGCATCAATACGGGTAAAGGGGTGAAATAATGCAATGGGTCATGGATGTAGGCTCTTTGTGAGATACATGGATTATTAGATGATTTGATAAAAGGCTGGTCATGAAATATATGGATATATGATGCTTAGAAAAAGAAGAAAATTTGACATACTTAAGAATGTGTAAAGGATTTAAGACTTTCTCTAGAATATGTATTGTAATGATTAACATCTAGTATCATCTCCGAAAGAAAAGTTGTAACTTGGTAATCAAGTTCAATCCTTGGGCACTTTGATGCATGAAGGAAGTTTCAAGTGGAGATGGTCAATGAGGATGTCGGTGAGAAGGACATCATGGGGAGGTAAGTCTAATTTGTTTATTTGGTTAACGTATTATTTTGCTACCCGAAAGAATGTTGCAGGAAGATAATATGGTAGTTGAGGAAAGTTCAACTGTATGGATGAAGGATATTGAGGGAAGATTGATTTCTGGTACATGGCACCTGTGAATTTAAGATATATTCATCTTGGAATTGTATGGTAGTTGTACAAGAAGATAACCTGAAGGTCAAGGAAGATCACTTTCAAGAGGAAGCCATGATCAAGCTTGAAGATAAGGAAGGCTCCATGTAATGCCTTCATATTGAAGATGAAAGTGATGAGCAAGAAAATTAGCCTGGAACCTGTCACGAGATCAAAGAGAGAAGGTGGCTCCATGATACCTCAGAAAGAAGCAAGCTTGATGCAAGAGATGCAAAGGAAAGAGGGAGCTAGGTAGCTATGGAGAATTGGTAGTTGATACTCAGAATAAAACAAGCTATGAGGCTTGGTGGGGACTTCCCATATAGAAAGAAAGTCTGTATCTCCTCTGGATTTAAGAGGTAGCAAGGGAGTCTGCTTATAAAGGAGCAAGGTTTTATTCTCAAGATTAAAGGAGAATATGGGTGTTCTCTCTGGTTGAGAGGGAGTAATGTTGGACATCACATGTACCTTCTCCTCTTCAAGTGATGAAGAGAGAATGTTGGAAGATTGGATAGGCATCTATGGTTTCTTTGAGGATAGATCATCCAAGAAAGGAAAGGGACCAATACTCCTTGAGGATTTGGAATCCAAGATAGGTAGTAGTCCTGAGGATTGACACTCTTTGAGGGTAGTCCAAGATAAGAGTGGTTGAAGAGGACTGATATTCTTTGAGGACTAAGGATTGGAGATCCAAGATAAGAATAGTCCTAAAAGGACATACCTTGTGAACATTCGGATGGGATATGTGCCTTGGAGAAGTAGTGAGGTATCACACATAAAGCTTCCCAGCATAATGTCTAGTTAGGCCTCAAAGACAATGCTGGTTGATCATGATGATGATGCTTATAGTATGGCTTATCAATTCGGACTCTTCTTGAGAACTCTTCAGTTTGAGAGATGATGGACTGGTTGTTCAATAATGAATAGCTCCCTAGTTAAGAGGGAGTATTGAGAAATGTAACTAGTTTCGGTCTTCATAATTGTTGTACTCATTTCAATATGTATCCTATGTAACAAACAAGAAAAGAAAAAAGACAATTATTATTAAGCATGGGTTTCATGCTCATTATTGATGGTCTTCTAGCTAAAAGCATTTGTTTCGTGCTTTTAGGGTTTGTTAGGTCTTAGCATTTATTGTCATGAGTCAATGGAGTCAACATCATGTTTATAAGACCCTTCCCTTCTCGGCAGTTTGTAATTGTAAAACGAATTATTTTTTGAGTCTAGAAAGTCCTGGAATCTCCAAGAGTACAAGTCAGCTTAAGGGAGGAAATTTGACCCCTTGAGAAGGCTATATAAAGAGCAGTTCGACTTCATTTGCAGACACACTCGCTCACAAGTTAGATCTACAAGAAGTTCGATATATAGTTGGGTAGCTGCAAGAAGGAGAGGGAAGTGCAAGGAGAAGGAAGAATGATGAATTTTCTTAGCTTTTAGGCTCTATCTCTCTCACACGCGTGAAAGTCTAGGGTTTCTGGGCTACAAGAAGAGGCTGAAGTTGCAGGACGAAATTGCAGTAGGACGACGTGTAACATCTTGTAGCCGGGAAGAAGGAAACTCTGTCTAGACCTTGCTGACCTTAGGAAGAACTGTCTTGCTCTTGGAAGGTCCCAGAAGGAGGCTAAATTAGGGTGTTTCTAGGAGCTACAAGGTTGAAATTTTAGGGTCGAAGTTGCAGGTCGAGTAGTAGTTTGTTGCTTGCAGGTTGAAGTTGCAGTGTGTAGCATTTTTGTGCAGATTCAAGGAAGGACTTGAGGAAGGGTCATCTTGCTACTCGGAGGAAGACTTGGTCTAGGGATTGGGTCTTTGTATCTCATTTGAAGCAGATTCTACGAAGAGAAGAATTTCTGGGCTTTTCCCTTGGAGGGTTTTGCCTTGGCTAAGAGCCTATATTTGTGTCCTTTTGTTGTTGTTGTTGTTTCTTGGTATTTTTTGATGAACAGATTCAACTAAAAGAACATAAAGAAGATAATTAAGATTCATAAGCAAGTATCAAGGTTAAAGGAAATAAGAATAATACGTTGCCATTATTGATTTTCCAACATTTTTAACTTCAAATATTCAACAAAAAACAAATAAAAATATCCTTTAACTTCAAATTTAACCCAAAAAGTTATCAAGTTAAATGTCAAGATTGAATGCATACTGTATATGGTTTTGTTTTTTTATTATTTAAAGTTCAACACAAAAATGGATGTCAACATTTCTTTTATATCTTATAGATTTATTGTTGTAGGGTTGATTATTGATTAAAATTCGTCATTCAATTTATCGTTGCTTGAGATTCAATGAAATTGGACCTTTCTTGAAAACATTCACCATATGTGCCGACATCATCCTTTGTATTTTTAAATCCATTAGTAGTTCACATCCAAACAATTATATGGCCATCATGGTTGAGCACATCATTGTTAAACTCTACGCCAAAATCTCAAGATGAACAAACTTAAGTCTATAGGGATAGTAAGGTCCTAGAACAACTACAAGATGTTGGATCAAAATTTCTGTTGGTGCTATTATTAAGGAGGCTAGCTAATGGACTTCCAAGGTTTTTTGTTGTAAACTTTGAGAAGTTTTTTTGACTTAGATCCAAGGGTATCCCTATTCTACATATTGTGGAGTTGGTCTCCTTTAGTCCCTTTTTCTAGTTGTCTTAAGGCTTTATAAGATAGTTGTAGGATGACTTCATACACATTAGGGTTCTTTAACTTCATTAGTAGCACCATTGGGATCAAATAGAGCTGCAACTTTTCTCCCACATTTCTTGGGATCTACATTGATGAATTGGAGAAGGTTGTTAGGGAGAACATTCATCTAGATGAGGATTGCATCCTACATACCTCGATTTCCATACCATTGTTTGTGCATAGCGTGGTCCTTTTCTCTTCTTCCATCGAGGGATGTTCTCACTAGCATTTTTGATCTTAAGTAGATAGCGGTCAACCTTTGCAAAACTAAGGTTGTGATTTACAACACCCCTAAGAAATATTTGAAGGATTTTTCTCATATTTTTATTGGGGTGAAGTGGAAGTAATGACAATGTGCATATTTTGGGGGTATAGTTCACGGGCCTTCAATGCACCATGAGGCCCACTTTCCAACTCCAAGTTTGCAAGGGATATGCTTTCTTAGCTTTGCTCAATTGCCAATGTTTTCTTTTGCATTTTTAGGATATCCTGATTCCCTACAATGATGCACCTTTTAAATGTCATTATTAAACTCATAGTTCTTTATGGGGTTGAGGTTTGGGGATCACATTTCTCCATTTTAAATTGGATGAGTGTTAAGAAGGTGAAATCTATCAGGCTCTAGTGTATGATCCATTACAAATGGACAATCTACACTAGACCATCATCTAGGTTTAGGTTGGGGCCCATCCTTCACGCTTGGAGAAGATTTTTAAACTTGTTTTCTTCTTTCGTATGATTTGTATTCTGGTGGAATATTCTTTTGGTTGGGATAAATATCCTTATCTTGTTTTATCTAGTTGTGGGGATATTGCCGTTTTTGGATGTAGGTAGAGATGGTTCTCAAAGGCACTACTTGTTTAGCAACCCAAATGGCATTTCTTTAGAGCATCTCCCTTGTTTCAATTATTCCGGGGATGTGCTGAGTTGTCTCCTGCCCACTATATGAGAGATCCATAGGGTAGTGAGGAATGACATCAATGGGTTGTATATTTAGAGCACCTGGGTCTTGCACCCTCCAAGTCTTGGCTCCAATAGGATTTTATTATGAGCATTTCATGCCATTGCAGGATTGTCTCATTGTTCTTCCTAACTACATTCAACATTATTGGTTATGTGGCCTCAAGTTACCACCCCCCCGCATTTCATGCCATTGCAGGATTGTCTCATTGTTCTTCCTAACTACATTCAACATTATTGGTTATGTGGCCTCAAGTTACCACCCCCCCCCCCCCCTATGCAGTTGGAGGTTTCTATCCTTTATTTATAGATTGAGACAACTAGAAACATCACAACCCATTGTCTAAGAGGATTTGTTAGATTTTGCATCTCTAGAAGAATGCATTGGAGGAGCACTTTGTTTTCTTTTTTAAAACCAAAATGATATTTATATTATATGAAAAAACTGTGCTTGACCATAAAGTACTTGGGGGTTACATCTTCCTTCATAAGGATGGAGTTTCTCATGATATATATTTGCTTTAAGATCATTTGTTGGGTCAAAAAATTTGACAAAATTGCCTACATATCAAAATGTGTATAATCAACAAAAGGTTCCTAATAAGAAGCAAAATTTACAGCATTGCATTGATTAATTTGTGTTCTCCTCTAGCATTTATTAAAATCTAGGCATTGGTTTACCTTGTGTCCACTTCTTGATCTTTGTTCATTTGCATTGGTTTGCATAATCTAAAATTGTTCCTGCAAAGGCACAATTTCTTGTTGCAACGCTTCCAGCTTGTCCATCTGTCTTGCAACCATTCCTTGAAGTTGTACCAGTTCCTCTAGCGCAGTTGATTCTGTCTCCCAGTGTCTTTGTTGGCGCAAGGTCATGGAGATGATATCCCCCTGTAAAGAAGTTATTTGTGTTGTCAGATTTGTTTGTTTGGTTATAATTTTTTACAACATCAATAATATCCCCAAAGTATTCTCAACTTGTTTGAAGATTGTGTATTGTTAAAACTCAATGGGAAGTTTTGGTAATCTCATGCACATTGGATGTATGAAGGTTTGATATGTAGACAATAGTAGTCTAGTGTTTGATGAATAGGCCTACTCTCTCCATTATTTAGAGTTTGCCTACAAAGCTTGTGCTTGTGACTTTGGGGTTAAAAAAGAACATCTAAAGGTATTCCCATGGTAACAATTTGATAGACAACTTAGGCTTCCTTTTTTTTCTTCTATTAATTCTTATTTTTTTTTTTACTATCCCACTTGGCAATTATAGATATCTCGGGCCAATTTCCCATAAAGCAATTATCTAGAGTTGTTTTTGATAGGTTCTCAATATGAGCCATTGGGGGTTCTTTTTTTGTTGATTCTCTGGGGCATAAAAAGTCATAAAAATAAATGATGAATTGTTGGTAAAGATCATGGGTCTTGGTAGTTGCAAAAGGGCCTCTATCTCACCCTTTTCTTTGACCTAGTCGACCCTTAAAAGGAGGTTTTATTTTTGAAAATAATTTTATATCATGTTTTTCAGGTTGACCTCATTAAGGGTTATTTTCTTTCAAATAAAATTTGAATTCTTAGGGCAGGTTGATGCTCCTATTTGCCTTCCCCCAATATATAGGCACTCATATGCCCTCCAAAATCGTTAATTTATGCATCATCTACTAGTGTATTCTCTGTGAAATCTTTTGAGGTGAGGGCAACATAGATATGAAGCAAAGGTCGTTTAAAGGGTTTTGGATTTTTGATTTTACCTTCTCTTTTTGTGGTAATTTGTCAGGCTTAATCAGAGTTCTTAAGGTAGAATTCGACCCTTCCTGAGGCACAATTTCGGCCTGCTCTGAGGCCCTTGTTGAGGCAAAATTTGGCCCATTTCTGAGATAGACTTTGGCCCATTCCTAAGGAAATCTTGTGATAAGATTTAGGGTGATCTGAAAGGTAGACGGAGGTTTGGTGACATTTTCATGGACTATTTCGCAGGTCTAATATTTGGCCAGGATGAGCCTCATATGCTGAGTTACATACCCTACAAAGCAAGCTAAGCTAAGGACAAATGTCAAGACATATTTGTGAGGAAGGAGGTACATACACAGTCAAAAAGTTATATAGTAGCATTGATGATTTGATGTATGAGCTTTGTGTTGATTTTTGGTACTACACTTTACAATATGAGTGCTTGACAAATGTTAGCACAAGGGTTAAATTATATCTATAGTGGTCATCTTAAATGAGCAGATATAATTGTGAATTGATTTGGTAGTGATCAAATGCTGTTGTAACTTGTAAGTGGGTCAATATCCTTGGTACGAGAGCCCACAAAAATCTTGATCTGTCTTTTATTTTAAGGGTGGTAGGGTGGTGCCAGGCACGGAAGTTATGAGTTCTTTTGGAGATTGTTGCCTCCTTCTAGTGGATGATGGTAAACCAGGGGGTTGTATCCTCCATCAAGTTGCAACTTGTCAACAAATTGAAATTATCTGGATAACTTTTTGTGGTTTTCTTATTACATTGGGTTACCACGTAAATCTTTGTGCACTATTCTCACAGTATAATTTTGTTAATGTTCTGTGGTCTTTAAATTGTTTAAAATCTGTGAAATACAGATTCCCCCCCCTCAGTATTTCCAACAATTGGTATTAGAGCATGGTAACCTTCAAAACAATCATTGGTGAGAAGATTGTGAATAAATATGGATCAAATGAAAAGCACCTATTCAAGAACAATTCAGGGATTTGATGGAAATGGGTATGCATTATGTAACAATAGCATGGAAACCTACTTGAAGTCTTTAGGAGTGGATGTTTGGCTCTCCATTTTTAATGGCTCAAAAACTCAAAAAATCTTCCAACTGATCATGATGAGAAGAAATTGTTTAGTTGTAATTCAAAGGCTCATCATGTCATCACAAGTGGATTGTCAAGAACCATTAAGACCAAAATGATGAGATGCACCACAACTAAAGAGGTTTGTGATAAACCTAAAAGTCTTTATGAAGGCGATGTTAAAGTTAAACAAGTCAAACTTCAACAATGTAGAGCACAGTTTGAAAATCTAAAAACGTATGAAACAAAAAATATTGCATCCTATTTACTCAGAGTAGATGTAGTTGTCAACACCATCAAAGGATTAGGAGAAGAGGTCAAAGAACCCTTGATCATACGAAAGGTGCTATGATCGCTTCCCTTGAGATACGATGCCAAGGTAGCTGTCATAGAAGAAACTAGGGATTTGAACAAAATGATAATGGATGAATTACATGGCACCCTTGTAGCATATGCAATGAGAAAATACACATAAGCTGGACAGGCAAAGAGAGAAGTAGTATTTAAAGCCACAAAGAAGACAAGGAACAAGGAACTCAAGATAGAGGAACACCAAGCGATGAATTAGATGAAGAAGAAGTGAATTTAGTCAGAAAACTCACGAGGGGAACCAGAAAAAGCAAAAGTAAGTTACTCTTTAAACCAGTGTTGTGAAAATCGCGAGTTTTTTCCCATGGCGATTAAATCGCGATTTTTAAACGAAAAAATCGCGGGAAATTTTTTTTTGCCGATTTTTTCGAAAAAATCGCGATTTTTACGGTAAAAATCGCGGGGTCAGGCGGCAGCGGGTTTTTAAATAGGAAAAATGAAAAATCATTTGCCCATTTGGACAGCGCACGGCGGAGGAGAGCTTCTCAGCTGGGAGAGAGGACCTTGAGGGCGATTTTGCTGATTTGAGAGGAGATCGCTCACTATTTCGAGAGGAGATCGCCATTTTCACCGTAGAATCGGTATGTAGGTTGATTTTTTTTAGTTTTCATTGTTTCAAAACAATGTTTTTCTATGTTTTTAATTTTTTTTTGTTGAAAAACTTCATATGGGCACCATTTTTTTTTTGTTTTCATTGTGTTTAAAGAATTGTTTGTATTTCTTCATTGATTTGGGATGGGTAGCTTGGTATGGCTATAGGAACCAATTTTTTTTTTTGTTTTCATGTTTTTTAAACATTGTTTATGTTTTTTCATTGTTTTTGGCATTTGCTTGCCATTTGGTTGGGTAACTTGGGTTTTGAACTTTGGATTCTATCATTCTAGATATTTGTAACTTGTAATTTTGTAAATGGCAAATGCTAAATTGTAATCCTAAATTCATATTTCCTAATCCTTATTAATTTTAATTTTTTCCCATAGGTTTGCAACTTCAAAGTTAAAAAACAAACATGCCAAGGAAATTGGATCCTTTCTGGGATTATGGTGAGCCTACAAGTCCGAATGATAGACAAAACTTGATTTGCAAGTTGTGTGGAAAGGAAATACACGGGGGGGTGTATAGGTTGAAGTTTCACCTTGCACAAATCCCTGGACGTGATGTGGGGCCTTGTCCAAATACAACTTCTGAACTTATCCTACAAGCCACGAGAGCACTGGGAGAATTAGAGCAGACTAGAGAGGCCAAAGAAGAAGTGAAAAGGCAACTAAGAAGGTCAGCTGAAGGAAGTGGCGCTGGTTCTACTGCAACATCAATCAATCTGATAGCTGCATCATCATTTTTTGTTCCTCGAACCACACCTGGTTCACAGCCATCTATTGGTTCAATGCTAAAAAGAAACGAGAAAGAACAAGCTGACAACTTGCTAGCAAAATTTCTCCTCTGGAGTGATATTCCTTTCAGCATCGTAAGGAATAATCCTTTTTTCCAACCTGCTGTTGATGCTATTGCCAGTGTTGGCCCGGGGTACAAAATCCCTTCTTATCATGA
>APFE031720216.1:431744-471076 GCA_000404065.3 Pinus taeda
AAATGAAAAAAAATGAATATTTTTGTTCCAAACGCTTTTTTCCCGCTTTTTTCCGCTTTTTTCCCGATTTTTCCGATTTTTTTGTTTTTTTCCCCGCGTCGACTAAATCCCGCTCGCACTTTTAACAACATTGTTTTAAACGTTTCAATTGTGGCGGAATAGGTCAATATACTAAGAGATGTCCTTCTGTGGAAAAGAAAAGCCTCCACAAGAAAATTCTTTATTCTGAAGAAGGTAACAGTTCTTTAGATGAGAGCGATAGAAGAAGGTGATGCAAGATAATTCTCTTCATAACCCAAGAAACCCAAAATAATGATCATGATGATGGTTTTGATGAAGAGGTCATTGATTCAGATGAAGAAACAAAAGAACCAAAAATGAAAATAGATTCCTTTCGGGGACTCAAAAGCGATATAGAAACCAAACAAGAAGATGATCCTAAAGAAAAACTAAAGAGCAATGAAAAGGAAGATGGCAAGCTTACAAATAAAAATATAGAATTGAGAAGTCTACTTGAAAGACATGATGAAGAAAATATTTTTTTAAAGGTCAAACTTGAAGAAGCAAAAAGAATTGAGGAAGTAATGACGATTTGGATGATGAAGAAAGAAGAAGATTGTAAGAAGCTTGAAAAGGAAGTTGTGTCATTGAGGGTTGAAGTTGACAAGCTCAATAAAAAGTTGGAGAGCCTGCAAGTGTTGGATAACATTATTAGCTATCGAAGATCACCATGCGATAAAATAGGTCTTGGCTATACTGGTTTATCTTCAAGCAAAGAGGACATAGGTTCTAAGCCTCAGAAGGAAGAAACATAAAAGGAATTAGAAGTGCTGCCCATTACAGACATGACACTAATGAAATCAAGGACAAATATTAGCAATGGATTGAACCTCCAAGGCAAAATAATTTTATAAGATCATCATCACAATCCTATTTTCCTAGGTATGAAAATATTCTTCTTGGTCATTGTTACTCTTGCGGAAATTTCGGGCATAAAGCATTTCATTGTAAAATTAATAGAAGATGCAATTATGCAAGAAACAAGAATGATTATGGATATACAAGAAATGACCATAGATTAGGAAATGTTCATGGATCTACTAACATAAACTACAATCCATTTGAACCACTGATGAATTAGAAGATTGTATGCTACAAGTGCAATAATCTTGGTCACAAGGCACATGATTATAGGTTTATAAAAGACAATGCTACAATTGTAAAGTCAAAGAAGACAACTATGATATGGGAAAAGAAAAAGAAGGAATACTGTAATCTTGTGTTGATTGCTGAAGATAAAGGAGTTGAATGGTACGTAGATAGTGGGTGCTCGACACATATGACGTGAAATTAAAAGAAATTTGTCAGCCTAAAAAGAAAAAGTGGTAGTGTTGCATTTGGAGATAACTCCTCCGTCAAGATACCTGGAAAAGGTGTAGTAAATCTTGGAAGTGAACATGTAAAAGCAACAAATATTTTACTGGTTGAGGATTTGTAGCAAAATCTTCTCAGTGTTGGCAAAATGTGTGATCAAGGGTATAATCTCTTGTTTGATTCCCGAAAATGCGAAATTAGAGAAGACTTGGGAAGATTGGTTGCAGTAGCTACAAGAAAACCAAACAATAGAAACATTCTAGATGAAGCAAAGCAAAAGAAAATTACAGCCAAGTATAAGAGTGTTAGGGACAAGAAGGAAGGGAAGGGTAAGAAGACAAAAGTCCTATTGAGTGCCATGTATTCAGGGGAAGTAATCCCAAAGAAACAAGTCACCCTTTGCCATTGATGTCAAAGGGGGAGAGAATGGAGGTGAAGCATGAAGACAGGGGGAGTATGAGTATTGACATCAATGACAAAGGAGGAGATTGTTGGAAGAAAGTTGTCTTTGATGTCAAAGGGTGAATGGGCCATTGATGAGTTTGGAAGTATCCCTAAGGTACCCAAAAATGAATGGTAAAAGTAGCTCTATGATTGGTCCAAAATTTGACATAAAAAGTCATAAAACAAATGATGAATTGTTGGTAAATATGATGGGTCTTAGTAGTTACAAAAAGGGCCTCTATCTCACCCTTTTCTTTGACCTAGTCGACCCTCAAAAGAAGATTTTATTTTTGAAAATATTATATCATGTTGTTTAGGTTGGCCTCATTAGGGGGTTATTTTTTCAAATTAAATTTGAATTTTTAGGGCAGGTTGGCCCTCCTATTCCCTCTTTCTCACATCTATATATAGGGGACTCATATGCCCTCCAAAATCATCAATTTGTGCATCGTACTCATGTATTCTCTTTGAAATATCTGAGGCCAGGGCAACACGTAGATGTGAAACATAGGCCGAGTTCTAAAGGTTTATTGGTTTTTCATTTTACCTTGTCTTTTTGTGGTAAGTCGTTGGGCTTAATCAGAGTTGTTGAGGCATAATTTGGCCCTTTCTGAGCCACTATTTTGGCCTTTTCTGAGCCATAATTTTGGCCTGCTTTGAGGTCCTCTTCGGTCCATTTCCTAGACAGACTTCGACCCATTCTTGACGTAGAATTCAACATGTTCATGAGGCAATCCTGAGGTAAGATTCAGGATGATCCGAAAAGTTAAAATAGATTGAGGTCTGGTTACATTTTCAAGAACTATTTCTGAGCTCTAAAATCTGCCAAGATCGAGCCTCGTATGTTGAGTTGCATATCCCATCAAGCATGTAGAGCTAAGGACAAATATCAGGACATATCAGTGAGCAAGGAGGCACTTACATACTCCAAAAGTTCTACAGTAGCATTGATGATTTGAGGTATGGGCTTTGTGCTGATCATTGGTACTGTACATTACATTATGAATTCTTGACAATTGTTAGTACAAGGGTTAAATCAGATCCATGTTAGTTTTTGTAGCATTAGATGTGTTCTAGCCTTGAAATTTGTGGAGAGGCTAGAATACATGAGATCTCCAAAACTCATAAGTCGTTTATGGAAATTCCGTCTAGAAATGACTTAATTAGATTATTCACCAGCTTTTAAATATTTCCTAAGTCTAAAACTTAGGAATATAGTTAGTTAATATATATTAAGTAAGTCAAGGAGAGAATCATCTAGAAACTCACACAGATCGATCCAAAGATGATCCTAGCCATTAATAAAGTTTTAATCTTGGCCGTTTGTGCTCCAACATAGGATTCTAAGAGGATGTCATTGTGGTGATGGAGTTATTACTTCAATAGTTCAATTTCTTGGCAAGTCGATTTCCAGAGTAGAAACAGTTAGATGTCGGAGAGAGCCAAAGATCGAAGTAGTGAGAGAGGGGTAGAGACAATGAAGCTGAAGGAAGATTTCCAAATCTGGTGAGTGCATTGCAGAGAAAGGCCGAGATTTCTCCAAGATGATGCGCAAAAGCTTCAGTGAGCAATTCAATTTTGTTGGGTTGAGATGGTTTTCAATTCTAGAGGCGGAAAAGTATTTCCAGAGTGCCTGAGGGTCACTTTCCCAGTCAATGGAAGGCAAAAAGACTTGATTTTCAGTTGTTTTGTGCTAAGTGTGTCGCAGACTACGCAGAGGTGACGCAATAGCTGCAGAGAGCAAGGAGGGCTACTTGATTTTCAATAAGCAGTAAAGATTCAGGATTGCTTGGAGTGAGGGTAAATTCCCTCAAGATATTTTTGCTAGTATTTTCTCTACAGGATTGCTAGTATTCAACATCTAGATTGTACTTAGATTATTTCGCTGCTGCATAATAATAAAAACCCTCATCTGCTGCACCGATTTTCTAGCATTGGGTTTTTCCGGTGACTTTTGTCCAAAAATAATTGCGTTATTTTTATGTGTGTGCTAGCATTTCTTCTAGCGTTTTATTCTTTTGCAGTTTTATTTGTGTAGATTGCAGTGGGATTTATTCAGTATTTGCAGTAGCAAACTGCAAATAAATTGTTAAATAAAATTAACAATTAGGAAAATAATTTCTAGTTGTTGCAATAGGATTCCAGTTTGGAATTTTCACAATCTATAGTGGCCATCTTAAATGAGCAGAGACAATAATGAATTGATTTGTTAGTGAACAACTGCTATTATAAGTGGGTCAATATCCCTGGTATGGGAGAACACAAAATTCTTGATCCATCTTTTATTTTAAGGGTGGCAAGGGGTGCTAGGAAAGGAAGTTGTAGCTTCCTTTAGGAGGTTATTGCCTCATTCTAGTGGGTGCTGGTAAACCAGGGGGTTGTAGCCTCCATCAAGTCGTAGCTTGTAAACAAATTAAATCTATCTACACAAGTTTCTGTGGTTTTCTTTCCACGTTGGGTTAGCATGTAAGTCCTTGTGTACTATTGCATAATTTTGTTAATGATATGTGGTTTTTAAATTGTTTAAAATTTATGAAATACTGATTCAACCCCCTTCTCATTATTTCCAACAAAATATATGCTGCGAGACATGACAACTCAAGCTGTCAAGTTGTCCTTGGAATCTTGATGATAACCAGTTCACCAATCTGCTCACCCCCTCTGCTTGTATATCATCTCATAATTAATGTAATTTTTTTCTTTATGTAGTGTTCGAGATTTATTGCATGTTCAATTTATTCTATTCTTTGGATAAAATACTAGAGCATATATAATCTTTGAGTCATGTTGTTTCTAAGGATATGCTAATTCTTAGTGTTTAGCAACTTTGATGTGATTTAGTAAGCTATGTTGTAGAGACAATAGGGAAATTTCTAAGAAATGCTATGGAGGCTAAGGAATTTTTTAGTAAGATTCATAATGTTCCTTGTTGGCAAATGGAATGCTAACATTTATTCAATCAACCAATGAGTGATTCATACGTTTGAAGGGTCCCAATGTGGTTATATAAAAGGTTATGTAACTAGAATTGAAGTTCATTCCCACATAGGAGTTGTTTCATCTATGAAAATCGTATTGAAATGCTTGGTAAATGGAAAGTCCACTCTCCTTTTGATATTGGCATGCTTGGATGATTGGTTTTCAATTAGGGCCTAACAATTGAGGATAGATTTCATCACATGGACCTATTTAATGTTTGTTACATTTTTTGACAGAAAACAAAGACCATCAAACATGTTTTCTAGGATTTGTTGGATTTTCCTTGGGAATTTTTGCCTATGATATATGATATGGTAGTGTTTTTATTAGCCCTCTTCATTAAGAAGTCATCATGGGAAGCAAGGGAATAATTAGATAGCTTGACAATGAAATTCGGAATGCCATAAGGCTGTCAAGAGTTCCTTTTTATGGCAAAAAAATGTTTAGGTATGTTCAATGAATTCCTTTTTACGACAAAATAAATGTTGAGGTACATTCCATGGTGATGCTTTTCCTTTTTACCCTGGGAAAGTCAATGTTTAGAATGGAATTTGGAAATTCATTTTTCAAGTTGCATCTAGAATTGGGATTTTCCATAAGGATGTAGACTTTGTTGAGATGGGAGTTAAGGAGCGAAGGTAGATAATTGGCACTTCTGGTTTATGCAGGGAAGTACTAGTAGTCTATATAATTGCAACTAAGATTGATGCGTATACTTTGATGTTTTCTATTTTTTGGGTATCATAATTTTTTTGTTATGTGGTTGATGGTTCCCGAAGATCGATGACTGTTATGTTCATGAAATAATTGTACTAGGAAGATCTACCCGAAAGGATCACTTCTTGCTGGCTCAACCATAGAGCCTGACCCTGAGAGTGTCGAGAGAAGTGGACCTTTGAACTTTCAATGGTAGAGGTACTTTAACGACGAAGACTAGACTAACTGAGGTAACCCTCGGGGCTTGCAGTATCATAATATAATATGCATTTTCATAAAATAAATATCCTTGATGTGTTAGGTTATAAAAGAAAAATAATTTACATATTAAGGTTATAAAAGAAAAATCTTTGACATGTTAAGGTTATTTTCTTTTGTGACATAATACTCTACTGATAACATTATTCAAACATTGTTTTGTCAATGCCTAAAACTAATTATTTCCCTTTGAAAATATCAATGTGAGCATTAGTAAACTAGTTGGCAAAGAGTCGTGAAATTGTGGAAGTTCCAAAGAGAATTTAGTTTGGCTAAACAAATTTGTTTAGTAGAATTCATGTCATTCCTTCTATTTGGCAAATATCAAAAGAGATCAAATTTCTAAGTTTGAAGGGTGCTCAAGGAAAAGGCTATGTAACTCAAACTTTTGACTTGGGGTTTGTTTTCATGTAGGAATTGTTTGACATTTAAAAATGCTTCCTAAAAGTTTATTATATGGAAAATTTTTGGAAATGCTTCCTAGAAGTTTCCTATATGGAATTTTTTGCTAAATGTTTCTTAGTAGATTGGATCATGGAAATGGCTATGTAACTCAAACTTGTTTTCATGTAGGAATTGTTTGACATTTAGAAATGCTTCCTAAAAGTTTATTATATGGAAAAGTTTTGGAAATGCTTCCTAGAAGTTTCCTATACATAATTTTTTGCTAAATGTCTCTTAGTAGATTGGATCATGGAAATGTTGTTTGCATATTGTAAAATCCATTGTTATCAAAATTAGATTGGTCATCAAATTGTTTAACTCCAAAATCGGGAGCTAGAGTAGAACCAGAAAAAACAAGAAAAAAATTAGCTGACCAAAAAATACAAAAATATATAAATTTTGAAAAAAATACATTTCGTGTGCATTCCTATGAATCAAACCATTATACACGAATATGCAAGTTCTGATATATTATATATTATTATATTTATATATATATATATATATATATTATATATAGATAAAGCAGGTCACAATATAACCATAATAACACCAAGTGCAATCCATCTCTGATCCAAAAATACGTCAGCGAATAGGCTCTTGATGGCCTCTATAGTCTAAACAAATTATGCTACGAATACCTATATTTCATTGAAATCATTGCCCATATTAGGATTGTGATTATCCATATCAACCTCTAGGCATTAAAATAAAATAGAAAAAACTTAACATGTCAAATAAAGATTTTGTTTGAGTGATGGGTAAATTTTTACTAGGGTCATGAGTCCTTATAGAGGAGTTCAACAATTAGTGCCACTAACATCGAGGTACATAGAAGGTTTGATGCTCTTGATTAAGTGCTAGTTGCATACCCTCATATATGATAGAGCCTAATGAAAAAAGTGCAATCCTCGCATTCCATAAATCTCGAAAATTGTTAAGCCTGTTGGATTTGAGTGGGATCTAAAATTTTATTTTTTCCATATGAAAATCAATGAGGTTGGAACCACTCTCAAACATCCTGAAACATTTAATGATAATGTTGAAAATTTAAGTAAACGGATAAAAATGAAAGATAAAGGAGAATGACTTAGTAGGGCCGTGACCATTACCATTAATTGCATAGCGTTACCATTACCATTACCATTAATTATATAGCATTAATAAGGCCCTACAATGGAATGTTTGGATACCCCACTCATAAATTATTATTTTTATTATTTTTTATTTGTCTTTAAATTTGTGTTTAGAGGGTACGTAGTCGCATTGTATGGAACCAAGTGGTTCCATGAAAAAAGTTTGTTCGAAGGCACAGGTTAGACCATTAAGGCCTTGAAAATGGCTTATTCGGTTGGTTCCATTGATTTTGGTTTGGTTTTGATAACACTAGTTGTGGATAATATCAATTTCATGGTTCTCTTTTAAATTAGTTGTGGTTGGACCTTATGATTTGGTTGAGTTCAACATTAAAAGAATAGTAAGAAAATAACGTAAGAGTAGCAAATCATATGAAACTTTTAAGGGTCTCACCTATACATTATACACACAATGTATATAGATTATTTCCCTTCCTACTCACTTGTCTGTGTATAGATTTGTTGTTCTTTGGTTTCAAAGAATTTTGAAAGTTCCATTTAAGTAGTGACAAAAAGTGCAACTACCCATTTTTTCTCACAATGAAATTCTAATTATTGGAATGCTTTAATTTTTCCCTACATTTTGTTAGTGGTTTATAACCTAGGTATTTCGTAGCCGATGATTTGTGTTTTGGATTTATATGGAAGTGGCATTCACTAATCTTCAATGACATCTTTATTCATGTGTTTTCCTATTTTGCAAGTAGGATCATACCAAGGATCAATGCTACTAGTGAAGAAAAATGAGAAATGGTGCCAAAAGTCACATCCATGGATTTTGCATGTTTTGCACATGAACCTTTTCAGGGCTTAAATAATTAATTGGAGTGTATCCACATTTTTTTCTTAACATTAATTGATAAAATATATTAACAAAAAAGAAGAGAATACATAGAAAGTACAAAGCAATTCGAGCAACGCCTAGAGGGCCACATATTTCTGCCTGTCCCTAAGTATAGCTTTTTATTTTCCTTTTTGTCACTCCAATTCTTATACCTATACCTTGTTGATCTTGGAGTTCTATATGTAAAAATTCTATAGAAAACTACTTTAGTTTTACAAAATTTAACAATCACGACAAAATTTTTCAAACCAAAAGAAATTTAGGTTGCATTGGAGCCAAACACCTTCTTCTTAATATCCAAATTACTAGGGGCTTATTCAAGTTGAAGTTGGTTGTCGAGTGGCTAACTGAATTCGCCAAAGATGTTGATGGCACTGATGTAGTGGAGGGTTGAGTCTCCTTGGGTTCCATTTCTTCCATCCTCCTTAGGAAATTGGTTTCATCATTTTGCCTTCGAATCAAGTTCTTGTACTCTAACAAAATCTTCATGGTTGAAGAGTGTGCCACTGTGAGTTGGTTTGTTCGCACATTGAGGGTCATGTACATTTCATAGAGCTCCCATAGCTCCTCCTCAATGGCTTCCTTCCTCACTGCTTGTCCTCTCTCCAGACGAACTTGTGCCACCATTCTGCAGTCTTTAGCCTTCCTTTGACTTCGAATGTCGACTGCCAATAGACTAATAGAGGGCCTTCTGTTACCACCAAAAATTTGAATATGCCCTCGCTATCTTGTCAGAAAATGACCAGTGAAAACAAAAAGAGGTCCTTGGATATGAAATGAAAATTGAACTCCCCGTCAATTCAAGCGAGTTTAGAGGGAATGTTTCAGTGCTTGATTGGGTGAGGCACCTTGCCTCTATTCCTCCCATGATTACCAATTGACATGTTCTAAAGTTGCATTCGCTTTGATCCCCTATTTCCACGAACAATTTAATACCATTGTTGTTTTGTTGCGATGGGCGTACTACCCCAACTTCTTTGCACAACATGCGGGCGGTGGTGAGCATCTATTTAAGGATGAGGCTACATGGATCTGTCTTCCATTTGGCACTACCTCCTCTTCACCTGTTGCTTTGTCATCTGCCTCGATCAACTCAACCAGTCTACTTGTTAGATTGCTTCCCCTTGCTTTTTCCTTGCCATGGTTGGAAGGTTTTGGAGATTGTCATGGAACCAAATGGAAGGACATAGTTCCATCCACCCATAAGGTTCGTCAGGTGCTCTTTGTTGCTTGGTTTGCAAGACTGCTTGCTTTAGTGTTCAGGTCTCTTAGAACACAAAATGCTTTGTAATCTGTGAAGGAGGTTAACCATTGGATGATCCTTTTATGGATTAAAAGAAATTCGAGATCTGATGGAACTAAATTTAGATTCAAATGAAGAATGAAATTATTTCAGTCTCCCATTATAATTATTTTTTAGATTGAGAGGCTTCGAGCTAAGTTTAATCCTTGCCACAAGGCATCCCATTCTGCTTGGTTGTTTGATGCTTTGCCTAAATTTCATGTGAATGGTTTGTCTATTTGTTCACCGGGGCTATAGATTGCCCCCCCTCCCTCGACTCGACATCTGCCACCCCTGGAGTGTATCCAATTTATAAGTTAAATTACACTTACATTAAAATGTTTGATGTTACTTTTTTCTTTACTCTTTTTATGAATTTTTGTGGTTTTGTTTTTAAAAATGCCACTATGGGCAAAGAAATGCTCAATAAACGATATTTTTGGCATATTTTTGTTTCTTGATTGTTTTTCTTGGAGAAAGAGTACACGGTTGTGCAATTTTTGGTAACATAACTACAACAAAAGATTAAGCCAGAGGGTAGCATAATAACCTACAATACTCTTTTTTTTTAACACAAATGAGTAGGTTTTATATTAAATCGCAACAAAATACATGGGAAATCATTAAATTACTTTTTCATGCACAAGTTCCTTCAAGAGAGGATTGATAAGTATTTCAAAAACATCTAACTGAAAGCCTACTACTATAGATGACTGACATACATGAACTTTTCAAAATTGGCCTAGCAAAATAACACATTTACCAAAAAAGATCATTAGCAAAGGGTGGGTCCCACAATACTCTTAACCAATTACTAAAATCTAAAATAGTGCCATTCTAATTAAGATGAACTTTGAAGATAACTATTTTTCGAAGCTAGGGAAGTTTCTCAAAAGTTTGTGTGGATTAAATTCATGTAGAAGAAGATTTATGTTATGAAGCAAACATTCATTGTCGAGTTAGACTTTGAACTTTGAGGATGCTCTCCTTGGAGCTTAGGTACCTATTGAGTCAAACTTGTTGTTTTTCTTAAATTTGATGCTACATTTTGGAGTGATTTTTTAGTCATAGAAGGTATAATTTAGAAGCAAAAACAAGGTCATGGATGCAAGATGGAAAGTTGGAAGGTATGCTTGAGGTTGCATGTAATTGAGATGCTTTAATCATTATCATTCTTGTGTCCACATCTTTGGTTTATTCCTAACATTAATTGGCCTGTGCTGACCACTGCTTGTTGCCCCTTTCTGTCCAAAGGGTTTTATTGAACTTATCATCTCTCATAAAGAGCATGATAGTGCTTTAATTATTGCTTCAAATTCTTGAATTTGTTATGTATGTTGGAAATTTGCAAGATGGCGCTGCTCACATGTCGCCTAAATTTTGTTTTGGAAGCATTTCACAAGGTAATAAATATGTTGGCCTTGAGGAACTCCTATATATTTCTATTATTGAATATGTTGGTGTAGGTTTTTAATACTCATATCACATCACACAATTAATCCTCTAGAAAGTCTAGGAGGATCATTGTTGGAGTTGCTCTAACCCCTGTAGATTGACAAATTGATTTTATGCATTTTTCTTGCTTCATAAAGTTGTAGTTGATGCTATTGTCTCCCGTGGACCTTGGGTCTAGAAAAATACCTTAGTTATCTTCTCTTTATGGGTTAAAGATTTTTGATTGATGATAATGTTGAGTTACATTGTGCCTTTTAGGTTGAATTCCTAGATTTTTGTATGCAATATTTGATCTTCTTCGATAGGATATCAAAGCCTACAGGGTATTATTTTATCGTGCTCTCAAAAGAATTTATAACATTGGATTATAGAATGGAGTTTGTGGCAAGGTTAATGTGCTCAAGGACATTTGAATAGTTTGTGCTTATGAACGTTGGGAATAAGATGTTCTAGTGTCTAGTGAAACATTTTTATTATCAACTTGTGCAACACTGACTTAATGTGCAAAATCCATAACCATAATATTTGTGATTGCCTCGTTATGCTTAAGGTTGAGAGCTAACGACCCAATCTCCTCTAGCTCCATCGACCCCTTAGGTTACCAAAGATTTTGAGGCAAGAAATAATTTATGGGTCAAAGAGGCTCAAGTTAACTAGAGGGCTTCAATTTCTAACTGCCATGCTAATATGTGTGGAGGGCAATAATAAGTCAAGCTTCACAACCTCAAAGTAGAGAGGTGACTTTCTCTTCTGTAGGAGTTGCTTCTTGAAATTTGAACAAGATGATTTGCTTTCCTCTTCATTTTGAATTCCAAGCATAATCAACATCCCAAAGAGGCCCAAAAGAAACTGAAAGTTTACACTATGCATCAATATCTTGTAGATTCTCTCAAGGCCTTGTCAATATGAATCCCATTTGATGCTTTGACGTCTTGGGTGAAGATTCAACGAAGATGAATAAGGAATCCCTTTCCATTCTTTTTCATCGAGGTTGGTATTATGCAGTATTCGTTGGGGGTTTGGGTAATTGATTATTGACTCTTGTTGCAAAGTTATGATGAGAAGAATGTTTCCATGATTTAATATTTTTATGTAAGAGGTAAAAGAATCATTAGTTCATTTTTGGCACTTTGCATTGCATCAAAAGAGGATTACATAGACCATTGTTATTTGTTGTTGGTCTACTTGAAGGGAAAGTAGATCATTAGCATAAGTTCAAAGTTTTGGGGTTATTGAGACCTCGTCTAACTAAATCATTTTGTAACCAAAAAGCCATATAAATAGGCTGGCTAGACCTTTCCATGCTACAACATGGAAAAACAAAAAAAATGCTAGAGATGTGAACAAAAAAGCAAAAAATCATAATAACTAGTGGTCAAAATCTCTCGACATCTGCGGTGGTTGGTCATAATCCTCATTCGAGGAAAAATAGATGTTGGTTGATCTACTGGGTAGAATAGTTAGTTTGTGATCTATATTGTCGATTTTGTTGTCCAACTTCGCTAGTCTGATTGAATTCTCTTGTTGAGTGTCTGCATGATCAGTGAGTACTCACCCCATAAGTATTTTGGTGTGCTCGTAGACATTGGCCCCTTGCATATACGAAGAAAATCATGACTGGGTAGAGTTCCCTTTGGTCAGTTTCTTATCGAACCAGTTATGGAATAATTTCCTGGTATCGAGCCATGGAGTCACGAATCTTGGGCTTGAGTGTGGGGCTCGGAGGTGGAGGCAACATGGCGATCCATTTGGCAAAGACAGAGGAGCGCCCCTGCTTGCCCCTTCTATGTCTAGTAGTTGTTTTGCCATGAGGCATAACTACATGAAAGAGCAGGGTGGAGATAGAGGGATAGGGGAATAAAACACATGAATCAAAGGTGTCGTAGAGGGATGACCATGTGGGAGAGGAGCTAAGGTAAGACAGGGACAACCTGGAAGAGGAAGCCGGAGAGACTCTTGGAGGGTGACGTGGAGATGCTGAGAGGTTTGAATAGTTGGTGGCTTGTCTAGAGTGGCAAGGGAAGGCCTAGACGAAGATCCATGTAAGCTTGAGAGAGAGGAAATTCGATGTGGAAAGGGAGAGACAAACAATTCCAAGTAAAGAATAGAGAGCACGAGAGGAGAAAATGAACTGAGAGAAGGTGCGTATTAATAGAAGAGGGTAGGGCTCCAAAGATTGAGCCTTGCAATAAAACCCAGGAAAGAGAAATGAACCCAAAAACCTACGAGCCCACAATTGAACCAACTTCTACGAGATGAAATAGAGAAGAAATAGAGAATATTAAGTTTAGGTATGTTCTATGCTTAGAGCAATTTATTTCAATTTTAGAGTTAGCTCAATATCTTTTTTAGATTAGCAACCACATCAGCATTAAAGTAAACTGCAGATAGAACATAAACATAAATCGCAGAAGACAAGCCAAGACACGAGGACACAAGATGTGGTGCTAGCCTGGGACAAACTGTAGTGTGGGGAAACCCTTGATCAATTCTTCTTTTATGTTCTTTAATAGTTCAACAGAGAGAGAGAGAGATAGTACATTTTCAATAGAAGTCAACACTTTGACTTTTGTAGATAAGAGCAGAGATCATTTGTAGGAAGATGATACATGAGATCAGTTGAAGACATGCTGCTTCAACTGTTTCTCCAAGGTGACTCCTTCACCTCTCACTATGCTGCGTCTCGTCATCATGCTACACCTCACCATGCTACACTATGCTGCACCCTTCATCACAATGCTGGACCTCATGACTACTGCACCTTTGTAATATCCCTTTTCCGGGATAACCCTCAAACCCAGCAAACTCCAACCAAATATGTACAAATGATATAGTAATTGGGAAACTCAAAGAGATAAAAATAACAGTGGTGCAACATATAATAATATAAACATGGAATACAAGTAGATACTCAAGAAATGCAGAGAGAAATGCTAAGCCATTTTATTATACTGAGTAATGGAATGAGTATAAGAGGTGATCAGAAAGATGGCACCTCGACTTGCTCTAGGCAAGTGAAGAAATACACTGAGAATAGCAAGGAAATGGCTTCTCTCTGAATTGTGTCCAAGTTGCTGGAGAACTGTTGTGTTACTGCTGCTGTTGGAATCAAATGAGGATTTGGGGCTGTTCCCCTCCTCAGAAAATGCTGAAACTCTTGAATCCGCCTCTACTCAATAAACCAAGAAAAGCCCAGAAAGCTTTTCCAAAATTATTGACCCTCGAAAATCATCCCCTTGGGGATCCACGCAATCCCTCAAGGCTCTGTGCTGCCACTGAATAGAACCCTCCAAAATGTTGCCCGAAACTCTTCCAAAATCCTCCAATATGCAAGGGCTGATCCCTTGCCCAATCTCCTAGCTCATATCCTCCACAAACCCCAATCCAGAACTGCTACCCATAAACACTGCATCATCCTCTGTCAAGACTGTGCAGTCATAAAAAATGCTCAGCTCCTCAACTCCAAAAATCGATCCTCCTGCAAAAGACTGCTGAAAGCTACCTTGCCCGAGTAGGCACTCGAAGTCCCCCGGGGCTAAGGGTGTGATCTTCGAATGGAGACACTTAATGCGCTAAACAGTGATGCAGACAGGCTAAATAGCCAGCGTGCTCTAAGTCAAAGTGACTAGCTCAAATGCACATAATCGAATGCCAAAATGAGGAGGCTCCTCTCTCTTTTATAGCGTTGGCCTCTCTCAATCCCAAGGCCCACCTCCTCCAACGTAGCCCCTCTCTTGCCATGTGCTCCTCTCCATCTACGTAGTCCCTCCAAGTGTCTACGTGGGCCCCTCCTCTACGTGGTCCTTTGGCCCCCCTAGCTCCCCCTTTAAGTTACAACGTTGTGCTACGAGGGAGTGACTTTATTTAAAAAGTGAGTTATGTCCCCCTTTCCTCGCCTTTTTTTATTTATAAATAACTATAGAAGGTAAAATTGAGCAAAAATCAAATATTCCAATTAGCCATGGCTAATTAGGAATATTACAACCTTATGTTGCACTGTAGTCCCATGTGCCATGGTTGAACTATGTTGTCATACTGCATGTCTCATATGCTTGCAACACCATGCTTGCCACTGCTATCCATGTTGTCCAAGATAGCCATGTTGTCCATGCTTGTTGTTGTACCATGCTTGCTGTTGTACCATGTGCCTTTTTCCATGTCACAGCTGCTGCCTCACTTTGCCTTGCCATACCTTACAGTTGTCCCATGTCTTAGCATACCTGGCTGCTATCCATGTGTCTTAGTAGCACCATGTCACCTTGTTGTCCCATGCATGTTAGCAACACTATGTCACCTTGCTGTCCCATGCATGTTAGTAACACTACATCCTTTGCTGTCCTATTAGTACTGCTGTCCCAACATAGTTGCTATACCTTGCTGCTGTCCTATTAGTACTTCTGTCCCAACATAGTTGCTATACCTTGTCGCTGTCCTATGTGACTTTGCAACACTATGTAGCCTACTATCCATGCATCTTGCCAGCACCATGTAGCCCAACGGTATATTTACTTTGCTGCACTAGTTTGTAGCACCATGTAACCTCGCTGCCATGTGTTGTTTCACCACGTTGCATTACTACACTGCATCACTGGATAGGGCATCACCGTACAACGCTTATCTTCCATACAAATCAGCAAGGTAGCCTTCTAAAGACTACAGTTCTCCAAGGGGATAACCCTCCATACTTACGCTATTTCTTTAGGCCTTGTTTGACTGCGGTTAAGGCCACGCTGTCCCTTAAGCTCCATATTGCGGCTAAGGTCACGCTATCCCTTCAACCCCTTGACATTGTCTAGGGCAGCCTCCACGCTGTTCCTTTGACCCCTTATATTGTGGCTATGACTCCGCTGTCCACATAGCTGTTCCTCGGCCTAATCTGCCCAGCATTATGCACTTGGAACAACCCTTACCACGCTGTCACCTACAACAAACCCTCACTGCGGCCCATAAACTTGATTGCGTTAGGGCTGAATTAGATCAGCGTTTAGGGCTGGATTAGACCAACGTTTAGGGCAGCCTTTAGGTCTGCGTTAGGGCACCCTTTAGTCTGCATCTAGGGCTGCCTTCCATCTGCGTCTAGGGCAACCTCTTTTCCTCCAACGTCTAGGGCTTCCACTCCTAGATTTCTCTACCACTAAACCCAAAACAAGTGGAGAGAGAAATCAAGATAGAAGTGTGTGTGTGAAATGACTCTCAAGTCATCTCCTTTTATACTAAAACGTTGAGCACCTGTGGGGTTTATTTGGTTGCTGGTCGACCTTGATGAATTTTCTTATAACACAAATAAATTCATAACTCCATGAATACTTATTGGAATTGGATGATCTTTAGATCAATCCTACACCTCTCAATGAGAGGGATCCAAGAAAAATATTAACTGCCATAAATAAGATGACCCACATGGAGTTTGGCCCTAGTTGTCAATTTTAATAGAAAACTATTACTAGGTGCAGAGAGATGTCTACAGAGAGGCTGAGTCTGAGTGCTTTGATGGAGACTTATGAGGAAAAGCTTGTGCATATAAGCTTAACTCCAACAATTTGTGGCATGATCAACATTGAGAGCAGTGCAAGCTTTGGACTGCAAGATATTGCTAATGCCAAGAAATTGAGCATCGACACGCCGACGATTTGGAGGCCAAAAACAATAATTACATTTATTTGAGAGATGCCAAGACAAGAATTGGATCCTAGAATGCTAGAAGGGTTAAATTACACATTAATCTTGAGAACCATATAATTGTTTGGTGAAAGTTCCCATGATGGGCTTCTTGCATGCCCAATGATAGCACAAATTTGGAGCAAATACCATTCCAGTTATGGTTTGACCATGGAGAGGAGCTGCTATGAATGCCAATTGAGATATCCTGTACTCACATGTGCCCCCCACAGAGCTTGAATGATGTCTCCCTTGATGCAATTTCGTGCCATTACTAGTGATATGACCAGAGCGCATGCATTGGAATAGGTAGGTTTGGAGTCGCAACCCCCTTTCAATTGGGTTGTCATCATTTCAAGGTGGGGAGGAAACACCTCCTCCTTGGCATCATCCTTGGGGGATTTTTGGCTATTGTACTTGGAAGTATGACAATTATTAAATTGCTTATAGACATTTTCTCTTGCAGTATATGGTGTTATGGTTTTTTGATTTTGAATATGGTAGTTGGATATGTAATGAGGTAGTTAATACCATGAAGCTAGTGCTAATAATGGTGGTTGCTATTGTGGCTTACCTTTGTTAGTAGAAAATGTTATGTACCTGCTATGAAGGGTTAATAGGAATTTTCTACAAATGAAGATCGTTGATGGACATGTTTCAATCTCCCACTTTAATGCATTTCATTTGTATTGGTTTGCCAGAATGATTTATTATTTTCTTAGAAGGATAATTTAAATTATGTATGAGAAAATAACTAATCTTAATCCATTTTAAAAGGGTTCGATCAATTATCAACATAAGTAATTACCAAGGAAAGCATCATTGGTGTGCTATGAAAATTTAGTACAAGAACCCCATAAAGGGAATCCTTTTACATTCGCTAAATTTGCTTGGGTTTTGAGCTCCTATTGCTTTATGAGTAATTTGTTTGCTTGGCTTACTTTTGAGACAAAAAATGAAGAAACATGTCAATAGAAGTTTAAGGCAATAGAGAAACATATGTAAGAGTTGCAATGAGGTACAATATATTCTAAAGTAATAATTGTTAAAGAAAAAATATATTTGTTATTACAATGAACTTGTCTACCATTTTGCCCACGGGGCTTTGGATTGACGGTGAATGGGTGCGCTGTTAAGGCACTCCTTGCGATAGGTCACCGGTTCAAATCCCCCGTGGGTACTTAGGTTAGTCTTAACGTAGAAAAAAAAAAACTTGTCTACCATTTTAATGTTTCTTAAAAAAGTTAAAAGCTCTATCCTCATCCTTTAACAATTGTTTTATTAGCAAAGCTCGGGGCATTGGTATTGAGCCAACACAGTTACACCAATTTTTCCAACAATGTTGACAAAGATACAAACAAGTATGTGCACCAACGTGATGGGCCCCTTTTAATTTGGGAGGGACCACAACTCGGAGAAGCCACACTTGCAATCATTTCTCAAAGAACCAACAACAATAATTTGCACAAGGTCCAAGAAGATAGACGCCCCAAGTAAGGTGGCTAGGTTATAATAGCCGCATTTGATTGGCCGCATTTGATTGACCCCATCGAAAGGTGGATCGTGCCAACTAGGGATTTGAACTTGGGTCATTTTCACAACTATTGCTTCAAGTTGCAGCTAGACCAGAACCTGGTGGATGAACCGATTTCCATGTTAAGGAAATGTTTAGCTATTATTATCGATAAGAGCCAAATATTTAGCTAGATCACTATTGAAAATCATTTAGGTGATTCTTTTATGCCATTTGGAAGTATTGGGCGCTAATTATCATTGTTTCACAATGAAATTCTCCTTTTTTGGGATTCTTGTGTAAGATGCATGACACCATTTAAAAATTTCTATGTTTAAACAAAGTACTAATTTGATTAGACATATAAAGCATTCGTTTATTAACCATGCATTACAAAAGGCAAAAGATAGACCAGGAAATGGAACATAGGTAAAATAGGGTAATGCTTTTTCCTTTCTTTCATTTTCTTTTAAAGTTTTCAATTGTCATTGCCTAGTTCTATGCCTACCCTCTCTTGAGCATTCATTTATTAACCATGGATTGAAAAAGGAAGACGGACTAGGATACACAACATAGGTAAAATAGGGCAATGCTTTTGCCTCTTTATCATTTTCCTTTAAAACCTTTCTTGTCTTTTCAATTCTCATTTCCTAGTTTGGTGCCCATCCTCTCCACTTGCATGATCTTCCATGTGATCACATTACATATTATTCAATGCATCTTCTCAATCTAACCATAAAAAATGCCTATTTCTAATTGTCTAATCCTTTTGTATAACTTACAAATCAAGTTGTCAAGAGTAGTTGATGCCATGACTTCGTCTCGTCTCAATTAGATAAGTTTCGATATCGAGAAATTCTCTTCTATAGAGTCATCTATTGAATTTTATCTCTCAAAGTGATATGTTAATAGAGTTATCAAAGCATAAGTCTATAGTTATTACTTGAAAGCTACAGGGTTTGATCCAAAAGAGCCTCTAACTTGAAAGGGTCAACATGATCAACATCATTACATGCATCCTCAAGGTGATCTCATTCTCATTGTAGGATACATGATGTTATAGTTTTCTTGTAACTTAAGAGCTCCTCTAGCTTAGTTATGGGTTTGCTTCAACCATTTATGTTTGTGTTACAAACCATCATCTTCCAAGGGAACATCACAGTTGTAAACTTTGTACATGGGAAAATGTGTTTGAGAGCCACTTCATTTTAGATGCATTATTTTATCAATGGAAGATACATTGCTTTTTTAGAGAGTCGGTTGGTTCGTTAAAAAATATTTCTCAGTACAGGGATTGAAGATGTCTTGGCCTGTTTCTTTGTTAGATGCTTCATTCAAGGCAGAATACTTTTATGTACAGGTCTTCTTGTTTTGCTGGTTCCAAATTTATCATCTGTTGCATTCAACTTCTAGATGGTTTCCGTTACAAGAAGCCTCTTTGCCGAGTCTTCAAGGAGATAGAACACAAACTCTAGCTTCCCAAACTAATTGCTAGTATGTATCTCATCACCAATATCTTGTCGACCTTGGATGCTAGGAGAGTTGTTGGGTAACAACCTTTTTAGTTTAGACTCTAGAGCTTCTACCTTGGTGCCTTTTGGATGCTTGAACACATTTATTGCTTTGGGGTTTCTTGTTCCTCGTCACATCTCTTGTAAAGCATTAATTTTCATCTCACCATCTCTCTACTTTTCTTTTGTTGGAGATGCTTTAGACATAACATTTTTTGTACTCTTACGGTTTTCATCGAAATACTTGTAGGACCCCCATTGCTCACTTATATTATTGTACATTTTGTAATTTGATCGGTAGACTTTGGTTGCTTGTCAACATTAATATATAGCTTAAATTAAATTAAACGTAATTGCAAAAGATCTCCCTTGATTGGTATTTGGCATAACTTGGAACCTCGTTTCAAGATGAGTGATGTCCTTGAACTGCCTCTGCCTTTGTGCCCTGGTAGTATGCAACACAAGAAATTCTGCTGCAATCTAGCTTTGTGGAAGCCCAAGAATGGACTCCTCAAATTCCCAACTAGGAAGACACTTGAAGTTCTCTGAAGATGGTGTGGAATTTTGCTTGAAATCCCTTGTGCTCAACAACAGTCCAACCTCTGTGCTAAACAACTCCAATAGAGGTCGAATTTTGCAATGTAATGGTCAAAAAGATGATGGGAAATGCCTACCCCTTCCTTTTATACTTTTGTCGATGTGTACTCCCTTGGTGGCCCCATTTTCCACTAATTTACACTCCTTCCCTCAAAGGGTGCATATTGCCTCCCTTTCTTGAGTGTGGGACCCATTCACCACTTTTCCTAATTCAAAAATCCCAAAAAATGCATCCAATATGAAAATTGCAAAATGGGTTATACTTAGCAAAATTTTATAATATTGTGGATATCACAATCCTCGCCAAAATTTGCTTTTCCTTAAGCAAATGCAATGCTGGGTGGTGTAACACCTTCTCTCCTTCCCATGTAGTATCTTCCTCAAGTAAGTCCCTCCATTTGACTAGGAACTACCTGATGACCCTGTTCATGAGCTTCCTCTCCCTCAATTCCAAATGGCTTCAAGAACCAGTATTAGGTGTCCTTCCTCATCCATGGGTGGAAATTTTACAAACGCTGATACTTGCCACCCCAAAGCCCTTTTTAGGCATGACACATGAAACACGTTATGTACCTTGCTCCCGGGTGGGAGCTCTAACATATATGCTACCTCTCGCACACACCTAGTCACCTTGTATCGCCCATAGAAATGAGGCTTTAGCTTCCTGGCCCCCTTTTGCTTGAGAGTTAATTGCTAGTATGATTGTAGGCATAGATAGACCAAATCTCTAACCCCAAACTGCCTCTCAACCCGATGACGGCTTGCATAGACCTTCTGTTGATTTTGCACAACTTCTAAGGTGTCCTTGAGAGCCTTATATATCTCTTGGCTCTTTTGGATCCAATCTTTAGCTTTTGCGGCCCTCTTGTCTCTAAACACCATTTCAACAAAAGATAAAGCATCATACCCATAACGAAATCTGAAAGGGGACATATCAATGGACATATGTTATGAGGTGTTGTAGTAGTACTACCCAGGGTGTAGCCACTTCACCCATGCTCATTGTTGCCTTGTCACCATAGTTTTAGAACTAGGCCGGTCTGACTCGGAATTGGCTTGCTTGACCGAGCCATACCCCTGCCTGGATCGACTAGGTCAATTATCCGATTCGGTGGCTGGTCCTTTATCGAACCGACCAAATTTGTCACTGATTAGGCCGGTTTGGTAATGGACTATTCGGACTGACCGATCTCGACCTAAACTGATCAGTCTCGATAATGGAGAAAAAGACGGGCTGGGCGGACTTGAAATCAATTTTGTTTTTGTTTAAACTATTTCCTAACCCCGCTGCCCTTCTCCCACATCTATAAAGGTGACCTGAACGCCTCATATTTCCTCACAACTATCTCATTGCATTTATGTGAGCATTTGTGAGGACTCAGGAGTTTGTGAGCAGTTGGAGTTGGTTTTGGAAGCAACATTGAGGTGATTCTTGGGCAATCTTTGGAGCAACATTGAGGAGTTGGTTTTTGGAGCAACATTGGTTGTGTTTTTGTTCTGATCTCTATATATTACATGTATTGTATAGTGCAATCAATGCCATTTTGATATAATAGATATATTCATGAGCATGCTTTGATCAAGTGTTGTCTTCTCTTTATTATTCTAATGCTTTGACTTTGGAAACATGAATGAAAATCTTTAAAAATATGATTTTTCATTAAAATTAAATATTTAATGTACTTTTTACAAAGGCCGAGCCAATGGAATCAACTAGTCCGAGTTGGAGTTGACCTTCGGTTGGTTCCAAGTCCGAGTTCGAGTTTTAAAACATTGCTTGTCACATAGTTTCTCAAGTAGCCTCCCAAGCACCTGTTCATGTTTGGAAAATACTGGGGGGGGGGGGGGGGGGGGTGAATCAGTGTTTTTTAGCAATTAGCAACTTTTAAATCTTTTCAGAGCATTAGTTAATCTTCAATTATTATTAATGTTTATCTAGTAATAATAGTAAATAAAAGAACACAGGAGGCACAAAAATTTTAGGTGGGAAACCCCCTCCGGTTCAAAAACCACCGAACACTTTTCTAATAAATTATTTAATCTTTAGCCCTCAACTGAAATGAAAGCAACAACTTCCTAGAATTCTAGAAAAACATTCTTCTCCAGCTCCCACTGGAAGGATGCCCCAACGCCTTGGTTTCTTCAGTAATCAATTGAATGGATGCCCCAACATCCTAGACCAACCTACCATCCTGAAGTGTTCACATGCTCCAACCTGTAGGCGACTTCATACACAACCCTACCACCTCCTTGCCAACCTATAATGACTAGAAATGAGACAAGAGTGTGGACTCCTGTACGAGGGACAATGATCCACGATACAATATGATTTACAATGATTTTCTTGTACTTGACTGAACACCAATCACACTATGACTTGCAACACAACCATGATATCATCCCAACAGAGACTCCTATACCTCCTAATAATTCCTTTTTAACTCTAGGCAAATTGACTCTTTTACAATAATGACACTTCCAATGATGACACTTTTACAAATGACTCTTTGACAACTTTACAATGATGACTCTTGGCCTGGACACTTCTTCACAATATATGGATGGCTGTCATGTCTTCAAAAAATGTCTCGCTGCAATGCTTCCTTTGATTTGATACTTTTGCTCTTGAATTCTTGCTTGAAGTTGTACTTGAATCTTCTTCTACTTGCATGCAAAATGTGCCTAGCGAAACCAATCACATAACAAAACAAAATACCCTTCAACTTATCTCTGCCTCCAAAACACATGTAAGTGCATAATAATGAATAAATACAAATTAAAATTACAATGCATACCTGAAGTGTGCTTGTCACTTTTGTTGTTGATTTGTTGTAGCAGTAGACAAAGACTCCCACTCTTGATATAGGTCTGGACTCTATGCAAGATTATATCCAAAATTGACCTAAAGATATATATAATAAAAATTGATGATAGACAAGTAACATGAACTTACAACATCATATAGTTTTAGCAGGCTTAGTGTAACATCAAGAATATGTAGCATCAAATGTGTAGTTTCAAGAATAGGACATCTGGAATGTGGTATCAAAACTGACTGACATATAGAGACATAGAGATATAATTGAAACACTGTATATACTTATGTTGTCCTACAAAAACATATGTCAGAGATGATATTCAAAATTCAAATGTAAACACTAATCATACATACCTTGCTGTACGAGACTTACCCTTGACTGTTGATGTGTGGTCCTTACTGCAGTGATCCTTGAATGCATGCTTTTTCCTGCCTTCTAGGAGCTCGATATTGAATCTGTTGTATCTATGTAATTTCGGATCTCCAGGTTCTGAAATTTCATCCTGTGGTAGTCCTCTGGTTCCTCTTTCTAGCCCCACAGGTCTGATCAAGATTGGATTCTTCAAGAAAGAGTTATGCCCAATCTCCCACGATAATCTGATTATAGAATAGTTTAGTAGAATGAACTTGTAAGAAGCCACGTGTCACTATTATGACATTCGGCCCTGATAACGCTACTCAACAAACTAGAATCTGTCCTCGTTCTGTGACAATTTATGACATTTGAATCTAATGCTCAGAGAGAAAGTTATGATGATTTTCCCAACATCACCTGTTTGACATGGAATTCAGGAGCCTGCAAAAACCCTAACTTCCTCACATCATATCTCTGAAAATGTAGCAAACCAAGATCTGAAATTTGATGACGAGGTTCATCAAGATTCTTGCTCAAATGGGTTTTAATTTTAGCTTCTGAAGCGTCGCAGAAAAAAAGTTATAGTGAAAATGCCACGATGGCTTGTTTGAAGCCACGAAATCCCATCCTAGAGGAGGATATGAGGGTCATTATTTATATGAATGTCTTGAGTTGAGAGGGTCCTCAACAAGTGAAGGTTGGAGGGATTTTAGGAGCAAAAAGAATCTATTAATTATTGACTATTCAATGACCACAACCAGTTATGAGTGCCATGCCACAACCCCATAGGGTTTTAGCCCACTAACTGGGGTTACTAACTTTAAACACAAATAACTTTCAAACCGTGAAGAATTGGGAGGTGTACCATATATCAACGGAAACATCTCGACTAGTAGAATCCATTGAGAAGATCTTTGACTTAGAATAGAGTAAGTTATCAAGTCAAAATGCCCATGCAAGATTGTGGTAGCCCTTGGCGTTGCTTGGATTGACATCAATGACAACCACTGATCAACAATGCACAACCTCCGTCTGCTGTCAGTCTGAGGGTGGTAGCTAACAATGCATAACCTCCGTCTGCTGTCAGTTTGAGGGTGGTAGCTGGTACTAGGTGTGAGCTCAGTACCCACCAATCTAAAGAGCTCCTGCCAAAATTCCCCCATGAACTTGCTATCCCTCTCACTGATATTGGTCTTTGGAAGACCATGCAACCTGAACACCTCCTTGAATAAGAGCTCTGCTACTTGTAAAGCTGAGTACCATGATGGAATAGCAAAAAAGTGGGGTACTTAGTCAACATATCCACCAATACATAGATGCAGTGTCGCCTTTGAACAACTGGGAGTCTTGTGATAAAGTCCATGGAGATGCTCTCATATTTTTGCTCTAGAATAGGTAGAAGTTGAAGTAGTCTTGCTGGGTGCATGTGCCCTACCTTATTCCTTTGGCACGTGCTGCACTCCTGCACATAACGCAAGACATCCCCCTTGAGACCCCTTCATTTGAAGCGCTCCTTAACAACCCTTTGGCCTAACCAATGCTCTAGCTACTTTCCAGTCTTGCATGAACCATGTGTTCCGCAAGCAACTGTGCAAATACAAGTTAGTGTTTCCGATGACATACTGATATACAACTAGACTTGGGAGGAGGATTTGCAGCACTTGGAGGAGGTGTTACGCATTTTGGAGGTGATGCACATTGTATGACAAGATGGCCAAGTTCGAGTTTGGCCTGACAAAGATGATGTACTTGGGCTACGTGATAGGAAAGGACGGAGTGCGAGTTCATAAGGAGAAGATCTGGGCCATTTTGGATTGGCCTACTCCCAAGAATGAGACGAAGCTACGAGGATTCTTGGGTATATGCACCTATTTCAGGCAGTTTGTCAAGGGAGTTTTCATAGTTGGCAATACCCCTCACATATCTCACAAGAAAGGGGGGCATTTGAGTGGATAAATGCAAGTATGTCTTGGAAAAGTACTTGGTTCCTCTCAGCTCATCCATTAATTCATCTATGCGTGGGATTGGGTACTTGTTCTGTAGCGTCTTTTTATTAGGGGCCCTATAATCAATACACATACGTAGTTATTAGGATATTTCGACACATAGTTAAGTATAACTTGGTCTAGTGTAGATTTAGGTAAAGTGTGTTTCTTTACTATGTACATTTGTAACTTACAATTTGACGGTCACAATATGTTCTAGACATGAAGTGATCCGACAATTCATTCTCTCCTCAGTATTACCAACACTTGATCCGTGGCTGAATACCTAATTGGTCCATGATATCTATTTAAATAGCATGGAGGGTCATTTGTAGGGTGACCGTTCATGAGAGAAGCTTATGTAAACTTTCTTTCTTTTATTAATAAATTGGCTGAAGTGGCCGCGTTGGCTCAGGTCGTGGACTGTTTCCCTCTTTGAGGGTTTAACCACATCAAGAATATTGGTGTATTGATCTATGATCTGTTTGTGAGCGGTGGTGCCCTTTGGGGTTCTATCTAAGGAAGTTACCTTGTAAATTCCTAAAGTAGTGTCCTATCCTTCTTCACTAGCATCACGAAAGAAGCAAAAGGGCTAGAATTGGGCTTGATATTCCCGTAGCCAACAACTCCTAAATGGACCTCTTTATCTCATGCTGTTACACGTTGGGATGTTTGTAGGGAGTGGAGATGATTGCTTGCACCCCATCCTCCAGCTTAATAGTGTGCTTAAAGTTCAAACCCTTTGCCCGAGGGACGACTTGGGGGAATCTCCCTAAAAATTGTCTGATGTCATTGAAGAACTACTAAAATATTTGGATGAGGTTGCGGTGTTTGAGCCCCCTGTTCCTATCTCTGAAATCTGTAACTCCACTGCCCAGGCTATATCTCCCTTATGCAAGTTTGCCTCCATCTTTTTCGCTGCCACAAATTGCGGTAGGTAGGAATGCATGCCCCTTAATACCACCTTCTTCCCATTTGGTTGCATAAACTCCATCTCTAGGGCCTTATAATCTATAGTGACACGCCCAAGAGAGTACAATCATTGAATGCCCAATCTGTCCAAAAGGATTCCCTTGATTGAAATTTGGAATATAGTTGTTTGCCATTTTGAAAATGAGGTAAGGTCCAAAGGTTAAAAAATGAGTGACATCATTTGCTAAAGTCACATTGGTATTAATGCACCATTTCTGTCATAAGTCCAAGGAAGCAGTTGTTCAAATTTTTTCAAAGTTCATAATCATCAGCGATCACTTTGATGTATTATTGTAAACCCAATTTCTACAAATTGTAATGAAAATGATGGTAGTACGACTGAAGATAACTGAGAATTCTCTCACACTGAATCTGGAGATTTTATACTATCCCTAGCTCCTGGATGACCCACTGCACAGTCTTTGTTGCTGCTGAGAAATCGAGATTTCTCCTGCCAATTACCCACAATGATTCTTGGCACTGATCTCTGCTATTCCCCAACACTTTTGCGTCAACCTCCTCTAGTTGTTGTGCTGTCCCTTTGCATCAACCTCCTCCAGTTGCTGCACTATCACTCCTTGGTACTGCGCTGGCTCAATTATCCTTCACTGTCTTCTCTGAAGTTTATTCATTGGAACTGGAAATCACTTCCTTCTAGTACTGCCGCTGATCCTCATTGCTTGATCACTTGTTCGAATTCCTTAGCAAACCCTGCCCTAGGAAAATCGAACTGACTGATCAACTCTCTGTCTATTTTCAAATGAACCCCAAGCCTCCTTGTTATACTTTTCTCATTCAGACCCCAATAACCGAGATTAAGTCTCTAATCAATGACTAAGATTAAACTTGACTTGATCCGCCTTCTAGATCATTCTCACCCATATTTTGATTGATACCCATTAATATCTTAATTTTGCTAAGTTTAGACGTAGTAACCCCATTAAAAATATTAATTATTTTAATAAAATACAATCCATGTGGAATTTCACGAAACAGTTTCTGGGTTCTTTAGAGCTCATGTGCCATGGCCTCTCCACTAGTTTTCATGGCTAGAGCACATCTGATGCTACCAAAAACTAACAAAATACACTCCAATTGCGCTCACACCAAGAAGAGATACATGTTTGACTGATGATTCTTATGGCCATTTTTTACAAATTTGGTTCCCTTGCACCATAGAGTCGCCACTAAATATCTACAACAAAATAAAGAAATAAAAAATTCAAAAACTTAAAACATAATTAAACTTTCAAGTAAAAGTTACAAAATTGAATTTTAAAAATATAGAATTATAAATAAGTAAATTCTAAATTGAAAATTTTAATGAGTGATGACTTGTCACTTACGTGGCATGAAGAGGATCCTTTCCCTAATAACATCATCAAAGTCAAATAGGCCAACACAATCTCGATAAAACCGTATCTCGCGATTGATTTTGCTACGAAGCTATCCTCTGAATATAGGAATAGAGCCCATCCATCACCTCTCCACAAAATCAAAGGTGCATTTGTATGAAAATGCAGGGTTGAGGAAGAGTGTTGCTGCATGAATGAGTCGACGAAGCATCCTTGTCGACCGACTATCAATCACATCCCATAACATCACGTGTCTATCAAGCCCATTAGAACCCTTGTCTACATAATAAGAACAAATGGCCTCCTTGGCCCTATCCATGGCCTCATACAAATAAGCCATTGCAGGATTGTCCCAATATACCAATCTTAGAACCTTTACTATAGGTTCACTGACTCAGCACACTTCTACTCCCTGCAAAAATGTGTCATTGTACACCATTTTTGCAATGTCTCTCCTGTCCTCTCTCCTGTTGTATCTACAATCACGCCACTCATCAGAAACAAACATTTTCTTCAAGTCAAACTGGCATCGAAGCAAAGACTGAAGGGTAATAAAGTTGGTGGCAAAACGTGTGATTGCAGGACACTGCAACTCCTTGTTTCTAGTGTACCTCCTCATGAGGCTAAGAACAAAAACATGGTTATGAATAAACTTGGGGATGCTCCTAGCCATATCAATCACCTCCTTGATGAAGGAGAGTTTTCCCATATCCTCAAGTAGCAAATCGATACAATGTCTTGCACACGGAGTCCAGAACAATGTGTGGCGCCTCTCCATAAGCATCATGTCGACAGACAAATAATTAGCTACAACTGCATTGTTTGTTATGACTTGCACTACATTTTGCACACTAATCTCCCTGCTGAACCCATCTAACAACTCACATATTTTTTAGATGTGTTGATGCATCCACTGATTTAGTAAACATGGTACCTTTAGGACAATGTACCAAGAAATTTGGAAGGGTCCTACCCTTCCTATCTGTCCAACCATCAGACATCATTGTGCATCTAAACACTTCCCATGTTTGTTTCAACTCTGCCAATCAAGAGTTGATGTCTTGCTTTTATGCTTGAATAATTGGCCCCGCAAATCCTCATTTGTAGCCCTTTTGTACAGTGGGCCCACAACAACAATAGCATCACACATTGGCTGCCAAAATGGATTGGTTTTGGTGATGCTGAGAGGTAAATTGCTGCAAAAAAGGCACCTCCCCATAACTCTATATGCTTCTTGCTTCTTTTTTTAACAATTGATTTTATGGAAGGTTGTGCTCCATGTCCTGTTCATGGAACAAAAAATGATGACTTTGCACTCCTAGTGACATTAGCACTAGTAGTCGCAGGTGACGCTATGGAGCCCCTCCCATTACCCTCAGCCTCAAAATTGGAAGAAGATATCCCGAAAGATCTACTTGCACAGTCAACCTTGTTTCTTTATGCCTCTTCCTTCTTTTTGTATTTTTCATCAATTGCTTGAAGAGCTTTTTGTATAACCTTCGCACTAGAAACTGTACAAAGCCCAACATCATGACTAGGGAGTCTAGCCAGATGGTATTTCAATCGTGTAACCCCTCCTATCATCTTGGTCCCACACAATTTGCATGATAGATATGCCCGATTTGTCCCACCATTAGTTCCCCATACTCCCAAAATGGGTCCAAAGCTTTTGGCATATTTGTAGTGAGCTAATTCAAACCTAGGGCACCAAGAAAACAAAAAAATGGAATTAATGGTTAAAGTTTAAACACCCATACACAAAAAATAATAAGCAATAACTACCTCATTTTAAAAAATATTTTTTTTGCTACATTATTTGCAATGTGAATTCAATGAAAAATAGCAATAAGAGCGTGCATTTGAAAGTTAAAAAAAGAAATGGAGTTTTCTCTGCAAATATGGAGAAAACCTTTGCATTGGCTCATGGGCATGAAAATCATAGCAAATGGAAAAAAAAGAAGCAGCAACATGTTGGTAGGCAAAGAGGCAAGCAAGAAAACCCTAAATCTAGGAAAAAAATAATTAACATAGGGGTTTTTAAGAACATACCTGTTAATGGAAGAAATGAAGTTTGTCTCACTGTTCTTCAATCTTTGATCAACAAAAAATTCTTAGTTGGTGATGATAATGGTTGTTTCATCCTCAATCCCTCCTTGACAACCACCACAAAGCTCTTCCCCTTCCTTCTCCAACACTTTGAACCCGAAATGAGAAAAAAAAGACAAATTTCTATTTTCTAGCCACAGCTCAGCCGACCTGACGATATTTTATATCATTGTGCGATTTTTTGCCTAGATATTGACGATTTCTTGGATATATCGTGATATTTTCGATCAAGGAAATTTCACGATATTTTTGCGAGAGGAAATATCGTGATATTTTCTTGACGATATTTCAGCTCGCCGAAAATATTGCAATATTTCTAAAAATTGCTGATATCTCGGTGATATTATCATCACTGGTTTGAGTGAGAGGTACATTTTTAGTAGGGTCATGATAGAGGAGTTCGACAACCAAGGTCACTAACATCAAGGTACATAGAGGGATTGGTACTCTTGATTAAATACAAGTTCCATACGCTAGTACATGACAAAATCCAATGGAAACATTGCGATCCCCCCAATCCTGAAATCTTGAAAAATTGATAAGTCTATTGGATTTTGAATGAGATTTAAAATTTTACTTTCTTCATATGAAACCCAATGAGGTCAGAACCACTCTCTCAAGCATCTTGAGCCATTTCATGGTAATGTTAAAAATTTAAGTAAAAGGAGCGAATTTTTTTTAGGGAGCGCACTCCCGATGTTCGCTCTTTGCGGAAGCGATTTTAGGAGTGCACTCCTGATGTTCGCTCCTTGCGGGAGCGATTTTAGGAGCGCATTCTTGGGGTCGCTCTGGGAGTGGGTTTGAAGGGGGGGGGGGGGGGGGGAGCTGCTTCCCCACCACCTTGCCCCCACCAAGGAAAAAACGGATATTTTAAGAAAAATTGAGCCTTGGACCTTGCTGGTTAAGTCAAAGTCAAAATTTTGAGGAAATTAATCCAAAATACTTATTTTGGATTAATAAAAAATGGTTTAAAAAAGAAATTCGAAAATTCTTGAAAATTAAATATTTTTGACGATGGAGATTAAAAGATCATCAAATTTTTATCAAGGGCCGAGATTATTTTGACGAGAATGAAACCAACTAGTTGTTATTTTCCACTTGGAGGATTTATCTATAAATTAGAAGTCATTTTGCTTCTCAGGGTATGATGAAAATTTTGTCTTTGGTCTATGTAATTTTCTAACGCTAATATTGATCCATTTATCTGCTAGGAATGTTTGAGATCATAATAATGACTTTGGGGTTTAGTTCATGGTGTTTTTTGTCCATTGATGTGTGGTACGTGCTGGTTATGTGCTTTCCTATATTGTGCTAAATTTTTATATAAGCTTGTTATTTCATTTGTCAGTGATAAGAACATTTTATTAGTAGATTTGGGTCTATCTTAGGTGATCTGATTCACCATATGTCTAACAAGTTTGCTTGAAGGAATATATAGGGATTTGTAGGTACACGGACACTTGGGCTCCAAGTTCACAGACTTTGGAGAAGAGCCGATTTTGTTTGGGCTCTGGGAATTTCTACGGTTTTCTTACTTCACTAAAGGCTGTGGTCAATATTCTAACTTTCGAAAATACATTGATCTAGGGTTTAGAATTAATCTTCTAAAAATTATTTTCTCAAAAATATTTATTTTCAAGCGTTGTATATTTGTAATTATTTTGCAAATATTTTTTGTAAAATAATTTTGTAAAATTTTTTTCTAACCCTTGTTTTCCAGCAATTGGGGTTTATTTTTTAAATTTTGTATATATTGGGGTTTTGGGAAAATTTTCTTTTCATTTGTGCTAGTGAGATTCAAGCTAATCAATAAAATTTTGCTGGGGTTTTGAGCTACATCTAGGCCCTTAAGAGTATGATCTAGAATGCATAAAATTTGCAGGCCCAACATTCAACATTCTTGTGGAGGAATTTTTGTTTGCATCCTTAAGAATTTTTTGTGGCCCGTTACCCTAGCCATCAACCCTTTTGGAGTCTTTTTTTTCCCCTCAGACTCCCTTTAGAGAGGTTAAAGGCCATTTTAGGTCCTCGACCCTCTTCCTTGGCCTATCCACAGGCCTCCAAGGGTCTCCGCCTACCTTCCTTTCCCTCGCCGTGGGCTTGGGGATGCCCTTATTCCCTTGACCTGCTTGTAAACCCCTGTCACAGGACTTTAGGGCCTTACCCCTCCCCGCTGCCCTCTTCTCCTCCTCGGCCAGCCTCTTTTCCCGTGCGGCAGGCCCTAAGGGCCTCTCCTAGCCTTGCCGCAGGCCTATTTGGCCTCTTCTCACTTTGCCATGGGCCTTCCTGGCCACTTTGCCATAGATGCAGGCCTATTTGGCCTTGCTTCCCTCCTCTAGCTCTAAAAACTATCCTCTTTGGGCCTAGCATTGCCCCTATCCTGGCCTCCCTTGCCTTATTCAATCATTCATTATGTTATCATTTGTTGTTGCCTCTTATACTTGGTGTTTGCAGTGATTTTTCAAGCTAATATTGGTGGTTGCAGGCGGTCATCTCAATGAAGGAGTTCTGGGAAAGTTCTTAAGGGCCTAAAGGCCTAGTGGTTTGCTTCTCCAAACCCTTGATCAGTCACTGTTTTAGTTACAACCATATAACTACTTGACGACAGTGACATATAACTCATTTAAGTGACATAAAAATACCTAACACATTTCTATGTCATTTGCATCAGTTGGGCATTCACTGTTTGTGCAAATTTCACAAATTTGGATGACTGTTATAACTGTTTTGAAGTGCATATTAAGGTCTGATATATAACAATGGTATAAGCATTCATATCTTTCTTGCATAGGCGTTTTCTCACTGATTGTATTTCAAAAGAAGTGCTCTCATTTAAATCAAGAGAAAGAGATAAATTGTGGTGTGTTTTGGCATTTTTGCTATAAAATTAGCTACTGCTGTCCCAAAAGTTCACTTATGCTTATTTGATGTGATTGGAACATAAAATTGCATGAAGGTTCTTGATATTTGTTAATGGCCTATCGTTGGAGAATTTATTGGCAAGTTGGTTATATTGCTCAAGGAGAACTAACATTGTGTTTTCTTGTGAGTTTCATAATCTCTAAAGTTACAAATCTGCACTTGATAAGATCATTCACATAAGCATATAATCCTAAGATCTATTTTTTGGTTGAATGGTTAATATTGTTTAATCTGATTATTCAAGGAGTTGTTGGATATTGGCTTGAAATTGGCATTGTGATATCTTGAGGAATTGCTAATTGAAAACGTTGAGAATCTTATTGTCTATCTCTTGGATCATTGTCATTGGCATCTTACATTGTCTCTAAAAGGTTAACTGTTCTAAGTAATATCTTGGCGATAAGTGCTCTACTCTATTTCACTTGCCATTAATGTCATTACTGTTTCATGGTTAATATCTATTGTGGATGACAATTTTATCTTTGGCATATTGGTAATTTATTCTTAAGAGCATCTATATTATTTACTTGAGCAATTGTTCCTTGGCTTCATTGAATACATTAGATATATCTTGTCGACAGTAAGTGAAATTTAGCACTTTATGTTGTGATTACGATTGTCTGTCTTGTGTGATAACTAAATATCAATTGTAATCAAGTACAAAAGATCAAAAGCAATCTCAACTCAAGAGCACTGAATCATCTTGCATTGCATTCTAGGCTTAGTCGTGTATTAATCAACTTACGTCCAAGCCTAAGCTTGGTTGATAGAAAGATAGGGCCACCCTTCATCTTATAGCTTGTGAAGGATAGACCGTTTCTAGTGGTTAAAACGGCGACCTTGTAGTCATCAAAGCCACAGTGTCTGTGACTCTGTAGTGCTGGAGGCACTGGGTACGTTAGATTTCAAGGAAAGGTATCGTGAACCAAGCTTTTGCTTGCTTCACCTCGACTTTCTCTCTATAACCTACTTTAGAGACTAGCCTTAAAATAGCTAAGGATTAAGGGATCGACTTAGCTACTAGGCATAAAAATAAAATTAACCAAGATCTTGCATTCCACCTAGACTATAGGTCTTGCATCTCATATAGGATAGTTAAGCATTCCTTAAGCAGCGATTGTTCATCCGGTCACCTAGTATTCAAATGATCTAAAGCAAGTAGTTGACTCCATAAGGCACTAGTCTTATAAGTAATTTAATCTAATCCTTTAACTTGCCAAAATCAGCCAAGTGGGTAGGCCATTCAATTGTGTCTCCTGGATTTGTTGGTTGCCAACGAGTCTTGCATTTTCACATTCCTTAGGGACTACCTGCCATAGCCTGTTGTTGGGAGACAACTAGAACGGAGAGGCCAGGGATCAGAGTGACAGCGCTCGACTTGAGTCGTTGTCGCACCGTTCCTGTACAATTTGAGCGACAACAAGTATGTAAAGGAACTAATTTGAAAAATGTTAACTGTTTTTAAATTTGGTTAACTTAAATGGCTTGTTTATCAATTATTATTGATATGAATGCACCCAGTTTTTAGGAAGCATCTGTTCTACAGATTCTGGTTGATATGAATAGTAATTATTTGATGCTACTCTTTAGCAAGAGTTATACACCGTTATTTGATATGTGGGAAGGCTTCAGACCAGACGTTACATTCTTGCATTAAAGTTTAATGGATTATCCAAAATTCCTTGATTGATGAAATTGACTGATTGAGGCAATGTGTTAAAGGATTCGGCTTTTCTTGATTCTATTATGCACAGGTTAACAAACATTCACAGATTGATGACAATTTTAAATCATTAAGGTACTTTTATAATGTATGATAGATTTTACTACTTCCTATTCAGTTGACCAGAACCAACATGGCCGACTCTAATGGCTTATACAAATTGTATGTCAAGATTCAAGAAGGTTAGGAACCTTCTGGCCTGTCTTACAATTATTTACTGAATGTATGTTTTAGTTGGTACCATGCATAAATTTGGACGCAAATAGCCTTGGACTGTAGTGAAAGCTCTGGAAGTCGTTGAATTTGAGTCAGAAAATTTCAGATTATATTTATGAGATCATAGAGTAGTGCATCCACTATTTGATCTGGTCGTGAGTGCAATTTTCCAAACAGTGGATGATGCATCCGATATATAGAGAGTGTGCAACCTAGGTACATGCAGTTTCACATAATGGCTAAAGTGTGGTCAGCTCTGAACAAATACATAATGGCTAAATTGTGGTCATCTCTGAACAAATTTAGGCTTTTGTCTTGGTCCATGTTAGATGACACATTCCATATATTTGTCCGTGTCAATGAATTATAGTAGTGGAATTTCTGGAAAGGATCATAAGAATGATGCCACTATTGCCAGAACAAATTCTATAAAGAATATAATAGTGTTCAATAACGATCAATGCCCATGTTTCCATAATAATCAAGGGAGATGGTAAAGAGTAGATGGTATAAGGAGGCCGTGTAGAGACCTCCATTTGGTTGGTGAGTAAATTTGTAAAATACATGAAGGCTTGCAATGTTCCACCAGTTCTTAAGGGACACGTTAACTGTAGAGTCTAGTAGGTAAGCTTTCTAGTTTTCATAGAACAAGCTTTGTATAGGGCTGATAATGATTATGTTTTTGTAATTGAATGTGTGCTTGTTTGGTTGTGAAATGTGTCCTTGTGTTCTAACTTATACCCATGAAAATATACAGTATATACAGTATGTTAAATTAACTTTTAGTTTATAATATATCAGTTTATCTTTGCCTTGTGTGCTGTGTGTCTGCATATGTCATTTAAATTTTGGAAATGAAAATTCAGATCCGAGGGAGAGTAAGCATGATTTCCAAGATTGTACTGTGTGATAGAGTATGCATGATTTTAATTTCCTAGTTTGTACAGTGCGATGAAATGTATGTTCTTAATATTGCATAATAGATCAACCGTTGTATTTAATCATTGAATAACCTGGTTTTTTTGGACAAGAATACTTTTAAATTTGTATGTTAGTCTGGTTACTGTTCTTTTTCCCTCCCTTAGACCTTCATGATTGTTGATGTGGGTTGAAGATCAGATATTTCCAACAGGGCAAGGATTGTTTTAGCAAGATGGAGCAAGCTATTTGGGAGAAGTCAGAGTGGAAGGAAAGCTGTCTCCTCAAGCAGTCAAGTCCATGCACAGAAAGGAGGTGGCGTGATATTCAAGCATGCTTTTATCTTATTGTCTGTCTTTTTTTTTTTTTCTTTTTAAGTAGAATTTTTTTTTATCTTATAAAATTTTGACAAAACTTTTTCAGGTCTCCAACGACAATATGATACTCCTACAAACAAAAGGTTGGTATACATGGCTTACTGTTTGTTACATTTATGTGTTTTATTATTCATTACGTCTACTGGTCCAGATTTGATAACTCTATTAATTTTGCAGGGCCAGTGAATTATCAAGGGAAGAAACTGACAGTAATAACAAACGAACCAAAATAGGAAGCATTGTAGGTCATTCTATTCCTTGTATTTTCCAGTTCCCAATTTGGATTTGCTGATATATGTTAGCATTGTGATAAACGTTTCATCAAAAAATGTAGAATGCCTCAGAGCAAAATTTGGACAAGTTACAAAGATATCTATTGAAATAAACTAAAATGATAAGTTGAGATTATTGTCCTGCTGTTTTAGAGACAAAGGTTTTGTATTCATTAGCTAGAGCAAACTATCTATTTGTAACATATGTGCATTGCCAGTTTTTAATGTTTAATGAACATTAGTACTATCTAATTATACATAAGAGGATCTGAAATACGCACTTACGAACTTATAGTTTTAGAATTATATTTGTTAAAGAACTATTACATGGAATGTGCATGATTGTCTGTTGATTCCTTAATAATTAATTAATTTATTTAAAAATGTTAGATTATTCAACTTTGATAACCATTCATTAAATAATAAAGACTGACAAAGTGAGAAAGGCACATGAAGTTGAACTGATCCAGGTCCTACGCAAATATAACAAACATATGGGTGGTGGTAGGTACTGTTACTTCTTCAACTCACATGTAAGTGGAAAAAGTCCTTATCCATGGATGCAACTTTGAGGTAAGCCTAGGAGAAGTGCCGCTGTTGCCTGATTACAATCTAGATGTTGAATGATTAAATAAACTATGTCTAGAATTAGTATATGAATAAGAACCCTAATCTTAGGATGTAAATTTGATTTGTGATGAAATATGATGTACATATTTACACTCAGGAATATCACCAAATGAGCTAAACCCAACTAGAGATAAGATATGCAAAGGAAAGGGGATTTAACGCATAGAAGATAAGATGGTGTGGTGCTCCATGCAAGTAAATTCCAGCATTATGAAACTAGAACATACACCAAAATTAGATCCAGTTAAAAGTAAGAAATTACATGCACATTGTTTCTGTAAATCAAATCTGGTTTATGATATTTTTGAAGGTAATTTCTAAATTTTATCAAGTGGTGAAAGCCACTCATAAAACTTGTTTAAAGATATAAAGGACCAGTCGGTACATTGCGAATCTTATCTATATTGTGAAATTTAAGCTCCAGATTTGTTTTATGTAAAGATAACACAAGTGAATGACATGAAAGATGAAAATGATTTAGGTCTAACCACATTTCCGATTAACAATGAACTTTAAGGAAATTTCAGAATCATGATCAAATAAAATCAACTCTAAAATGAAAGATTAGTACATATGTAAAGTGATTAGACTTTAGATGAAATCAGATTTATGATCATGGATTGGTGTAGGATCAAAGACAACCCACTTCCATCCCATGGTTAGGAAATCGAGGGAATAACAAACGGAGTCTATGACATATGCTGGCATGTAGAAAGGAGGGGTTTTTTTCTTTGAGACGCTGTGGGACGAGCGAAAAGCTAGAATGTGTTTGGCTAGATTATTGGATAATATGGTGGCCCAATCGAAGATGTATCCCTCAGAGGCCCTGTCAATAAGAGGGACCCAATGTTTAGAGAATTTAGAGACGTTGGGGTATGCATGTAACCTATAGAGCATGGCAACTACTTGGCTAAAAGGAGAAGCTAGTGAGTCCATGGAGTACTTGCCCTCTTGTTCCTTCTTGTGTGTGTTCGTGTCGCTCCTCCACTCCTTAATTAACTCCACTGGATCTTCGTGCTTCTTACAGAAGTCTGCCACATACGTTTTGTCATACACATATTGAGGGCTTGGCAATTGGTGCATCTCCTGAAAGGTCTTTGCTATGAGCGATCCAATTGTTGTGCCTTTTGGAGTGTGGAACTTCCTCCCTGTGATATCCACTGTTTCAATAACCCATCTGACCAAGTCTGTGTAGGGCATGATATTAGGTCTTGCTCCAATTCTGTGCAAGAAGGAATTGGCCGCATCCTTTGCGGTTACCTTTGAGGTGGGGGTTTGATCATCAACGACTACTGTTCTGACGGTCACACTTGGACCTTCATCTTCGAAATACCTGTAGATTGCCTCCCACGAGGAATGCCCTGCATCCTTGGTGTATATTGTATTCTAAAATAGTCCCACCCCAACTTTTTATTGATGGTTTCTCTAAATGGGCAGGTGGGTTGCTGCATAAGCATTTTCGACTTCCCCTTGGCCTTCTTCATATCTTCTTGATGAGGGTGGTGGAGGCTTTTTGGGTGCGTTGGAAGGATAGAGCATTGTGAGTGCATGAAGGTTTTCACTCTGGTAAGCAATTGATCGGATGTAGCTGAAAACAGATGGCATGGATTGACATAGAATGGGTTTAAATAGACAATTTAAAGTGCAACGGTAGGCACTTGGGGTGCAACGATCAGTTCGTAGGGATTTTAAGCGGGAAACATGCTAAGATGGTATGGTGGAGACACATGGTAGAGCTGGATTGGATGGAGGACAAGGGAGGAAGGAGATATATCAGCATATTTCTGCGCTCGCTTGCCATGCTCGCCTGTCACACTCACTTGATAACTGTCCCAACGGGCAGATGTGGTTGCTGCGCTGGCCTAATAGGTTGTAGGTCCTTCTAATCTCCCCGATAGGGTGCCTGGGTAGAGTTGGGGGTAAGCTAAGTCACCGGATTCGTCCTAACCCCCCTGCGAATCCCGAATCCGGCGAATCCGACATGATTCGGTCCGGATTCGTGTCCAAATCATAGGACACGTCGTGTCCGAGGGCGTGTCGCGATTTTAGGACACGTGTCCGGTTTCCAGGACTCACTAAGCTCAGTGCGGGAAAGAAAAGGGCGTGTTCGCTTACTAATATTTTCATTTGGCAAGTGATTTGTGCTGTTGCAGCAAGGAGTAGAGCATTTTGGCAGCTTTATGATCAAGTCTAGGCCCTAGTATTGATATGCTATTCATGGTAATGTTAAATTCTTAAAGTAAAAGTGACATTCTCCTTAATCTTCATTTTCATCCTTTTACTTAAATTTTTAACATTACCATGAAATGACTCAGGATGTTTGAGAGTGGTTCTGGGCTCATTGGATTTCATATGGAGAAAGTAGAATTTTAGATTTCATTCAAATCCAGCAGACTTATCAGTTTTTCAGGATTTTAGGATTGGGGGATTGCAATGTTTCCATTGAATTTTGTCATGTATTAGGGTATGGA